>APFE031309893.1:18571-69241 GCA_000404065.3 Pinus taeda
TGTTTTTTTTAACAAGTTATTTATTTATTTTTTATTTTTTTTGTAGGCAAAGGTGTTACTCTTTTCTTTCTATTTCTTCAAATCAAAAATATACATCAAAATGGGTGATGCCTTCCACTCGCCCACATGGGGAAACCGAGTGTTTCAGCCACCTGAAGTTCTTAACTGCCGACCAAAAATAAAAGGACCATAGTCTGTTTATCCAGGCTAAATACACTAGACAGTCTTTCAAGTTTCTGATTCTACTGGCATGCATATAACTACTATCTATCTCTAAACTTTGAACCTTGCCTACTTTATCTATATTATGCATATTCATCAAAAGGGAAACATAACTAAAATTACTCAGTTGCTGCCTCTGGACGCTGGGTATTCTCCTTGTTTCCATGCTGCTGTCCTTCTTTTAGCATCTGCTGAATCTCGTCCAGCTTTTTCTCCTGCATCTCCAAGGTGATCTGAATAATGCGAAGCTCCCTCCTCAAATTTGGGACTCCCTGCGCCAATTCTTCCATTTCAGTTGCTGCTTGCTCCAGGGCCTTAGCCAATAACCTCTTCATTACCCAGTAGATATGGAGGGACTGTTTAAACATTGACATTCTGCCTCTAGTGTTACCAGGGTCATGGATAAGAAATTCCCAGTCTTCCATCTCAGAATCCGACTGAGCTTGAATGGCTTCCTCCTCCATGTTCTGAATAATTCTCCTAATTTTGGGGCATGTATTCTGAGTATAAGCCCTCTCAGCTTGCTAGACTTTCTTCTCCATCGTCTGTCTCATCCTTCTTCCTGGTCTCCTCCTCTGTTCGCATCTTCCTCCCCTTACTCCTCGGGCTCTGTTCGCTCCGCTACCTCTCCAATTGATGGGTTCCGCCTCGCTTTCCGCTTGCCTATTTTCCCGCTGACGACCTCTGTGCTTAACCCTTCCTCGTCACCGGCTCCGCTGATCATCACTGATTTGCTGCTGCTCCCATTCATCTTCGCTTCTGTTTCGCCCGCCAACTGTTTGTATGTCTGCATCCTCCTCAGAGTCGTCGAAGATCTCGTATATCTCTTCCACTTTCTCCTCTTTCATAACCTCTTTGCCTTTGTTGTCTCTTTCTCTGCCGCGCTCAGCCTCCATTTCTTCGGCAATCCTCGCTCGCTTCCTGGTCTCCATAGTATACTTCGCCGGGAATTGGTTTAGCTTCTCTCTGGAACTGCTCGCCGTCTCTGCTCCTCCTATCCCTCTGTGGGTTTCAATGGCTTTCTTCCGCTGCCGAGTCCCTTGCTGCCGAGCCTTTATAGATCTTCCAGCCCCGCTCCTCCTACCTATCCGCTTATCCTTTCGCTGCCATCTGTTAATTCGGGCTTCTCCTTTCCTATCAACTGTCCTGTTTGTTTGATTGCCATTTATGGACTCTGACATATCCTTTCTTCCTCTTCGCCGATTCTTAGCTTTGATTGGATTGCTATAAGGTTGATTTTTCCTTTCTGTTTTCGCACATTCCGGTTTTATTCCCGCATGGTGATCTATGACATCTTCCCTAAGCCATTCTGACAATCATTAAATGCCTGAGCCTGTTTCTCCATATCACCTGTCTGTCGCATGAATACTAAGATTCGCGTGTGTAACCTATTCATTATTTTCCTTCGATGCTTGGTCATGGTCATTATTGATTATATTGACCAGCTCCTCCCATTCTCCGCTGGGTCGTAACGTCCTCCACTGGTTGTCGACCTTGCCATCTCGACCTTCGCAACCCCAATTCGTGAGGAAATCCGCCGCTCGGTTTCCATTCCTTTTTACATGATTAAAAATCTTGTATTCAACTCCTTTAAAAAATTCCGCTATCTCTTGGATGATCCCAACCGTGCGCCAACTGTTGGTAACCTGCTCCCAATTCTTTCCATTGTTTAGCTTCTTTAAGATTTCAATTGCCATCTGAGAGTCTCCCTCAATCTCCAGATTTCTGTAGCCATTGCGAATCGCAATTCTCAGCCCTTGGTGAACTGCCCATAACTCAGCCTCATTGTTTGTCATCTCTCCACCCCACTCTGCATAGATCCACCTGGTGTTTCCCTGGTTATCGCGGAAGATTCCTCCGAATCCAGCATTACCTGGGTTCCCCTTCGACGCCTCGTCAAAGTTTAATTTTATAAAATTGTCTTTGGGATATACGAACTTGTCATGGCTCTGATGTCTTGCGTTAATCCTCTCCGACTGTTTATTATGGACCATTTCATATTTTAGATTTAGATTTTTGAGAATTTTCTCCTCCCCCTGATCCATTTTCCAGTCTTCCATATCCCACTTTTCGACCAAGATTGTTTCTCTAGTTAGGTTCACTACCCTTTTCCAGATTTTTTCCGAATTCTTAACTTTGTTTTGGAAAATTCTGCGATTTTGTTCTTTCCACACCATCCAAAGAAAAAAACCTGCTATGAGATCCCAGGCTCTCCGAACAACTCTACTTTGAAATTTCTCTTTCTGCCACAGGAAAATCACTTCATTTGTTTCTTTCGGATACTTTTCAGGTTTGCGGAATAACCTCCCTACTTCCCTCCATAAATTCCTGGCATATCCACAATTGATTAATAGATGTTCTTGCGTTTCCGTTTCTCTGTTGCATAAATAACATCTCGAAGGCCCACTGAAGCCTTTCTTTTGAAGCTTATCCCATGTCAGGATCTTATGTTTGGCTACCAACCATGAGAAAATGGTAATTTTCGACCACCAGTTTTTACCCCAAATACCTTTCCAGTCTTGATTTCTTTCAGTGACTTCCTGTTGATCTGCCAGATAGTATGCCTCTTTGACTGTGAAGGATCCCTTCGTTGATTTCCCCCATCTAATGATATCCTTCCCTGTTCTTGCCTTCACTTTCCTGGATTCAACTTCTTTTATAAAAGCCTCCTGTTGTTCCTGATCTATCTCTATGCCCCAATCCTCCAGTGGTGTCCATTTCCACCATATCCCATCCAATTCATTTTCTTTCCAATAATCCTTGACGTATATGTGGTTATCACCTATTTTGTTTTGTATGTTTTGGATTCTTTGGATGTTGCTCATTTTCTACCTTTGATGCCAGTTCTCATCCCAGAATTTGGCTTCCCCTCCACCTCTAATTTCCCAGAAAACATTTTTCCCTACTATGTCTCGATTTTGGCTAGCTAACTCCCAAATTGTCGATCCCTTCGGGGTTTCCTGCATGCGGTAGATAGCCTCCGTAAAATCTGGCATATTGTACTTGTGTCTCCATAATTGCTTCCATAAGTCGTTACCCCCTCTCATCCATTGCCACCAGAGTTTTGCACCGAGAATTTTATTGAGTTTACCCGGATCTCGTAGGCCCAAACCTCCCTCCCCCTTACGTTTTGTCAGATGCTTCCAGGAGACTAATGCCCACTTCTTCTGTTGGGACGAACCTACCCAAATGAACTTCCTCATAATTTCTCTGATCTTGGTACAAACCCCTTGAGGTACTGCCATAATCGAGAGAGGATATATGGGGATTGCTTGTAATACAGATTTAACCAGGACAATCCTTCCAGCGATATTTAAGGTTCTGAAAGTCCAGTTAGCCACTCTATTTTTTAATTTCTCCAGGATTCCCTACCAATTCTTCAATCTCTTAGAAATATAGTCCAGTACATTTCCCAAATATTTCGTTGGGAGTTCCCCTTGCTTGAAACCTAGCATCCTGGTCAGGTGTCTTTTAACTGTCTCCACCGTATTAAATATAAAGGTGCAGGATTTTTCCTTGTTAATTTCCATCCCAGAAGCCTCCGCAAATAAGTCTAGAACCTTTTTCAGATTTCTCACTTCCCTTACAGTTGGTTCCCCAAACAGCATAATGTCGTCAACGAATTGTTGATGAGTTATTGGCAGTTCATTACCCCACAACCTTAGCCCTTTGATGTTGTCAATTATTCTCTCTTGCTTAAGATACCTACCCAAGCCTTCTGCAGCAAGAATAAACAGGAAAGGAGATATGGGATCGCCTTGTCTTATTCCTCTGGAAGCCTTAAATGTTTTTGAGGGAGTACCATTAACTAATATTGAGAAATTGGGGGTTGATATACAGCTGAGAACCCACTTTATCCATCTGTTGCTAAACCTGAAGCTTCCCAGAATTTCTTCTAAGTATTGCCAATTAATTCTATCATAAGCTTTCGACAAATCTAGTTTTATCATCATTCCTTTTTGTTTCTTAGTTTTCATAGAGTGGATTACTTCTTGAGTAACCACTAGCCCATCTAGAATTTGTCGTCCTTCCACGAAGCCAGTTTGTTCAAAGGATATTAGATTCTCTAACAGAGGTTTCAGCCTTTTAGCCATTAGAGAGGAGATTATTTTGTAAATCACATTGCAAAGGGAAATGGGTCTAAAACCCTTAGCATCCTCTGATTTATCATTTTTAGGGATCAAGGTGAAAAAAGTAAAATTAAGAGCAGGCCATACCTTTTGATTCATCCGAGATTCTTCTACCAATTCCAGAATTTCCTTTCCCATAAAATGCCAACCCGCTTGATAGAAATCAATCGTAAAGCCGTCCGGACCAGGGGCTGTTCCTTTCTTCATGCTCATCACCACTTCCTCCACCTCTTCTAGACTAGTCGCTCTCATTAAGGCTCTGTTCTGGTCTTCAGTTACCATCCCGGGGATGGCCGTACAGACTTGCCTAATCGCTTCAGATCTGTCCAGTTGGGATTCAGTCAGTATTCCTTTGTGATAATCCATCAACACTTTTTCAATCCCTTCATATTCAACAATCCTCTCTCCATCCTCGTTTTTGATAGAAAATATTTTGTTCCTTTGTCGATGGTGAACCATTGCTTGGTGAAAAAATCGGGTGTTCCTCTCCCCTTCCTTGAGCCATTTTATTATGGACTTCTGCCTCCATAAAACTTCTTCCTGGTTTCTCCTCTCTTCCAGTTTTCCTAATATTATTCCTTCTTTTTCGCTACTTTCCTCTGTTCGTCCTTCATTTATTATCCTTTGCTACAACGCTTCCATTTCTTCTTCCAGTTTTTGTTTCTCCTCCATAATGTTTCCAAATTCTTCCTTATTCCACTTTTTTATCCTCCCTTTTAGCTCCTTTAGTTTGAGTTGGAAGGTATGCATTTTACCTCTTCCCTGAGCTGTGCTTTGCCTCCACCAGTCCTCCATCTTACCTACAAAGTCCGGGTGTCTAAGCCAAAAGGCTTCAAATCTGAATGGCTTTTTGCCGAGATTATCCTTAATGTCCACTTCCAGTCTGATCGGCCAATGGTCAGAACCAAGAGATGGCATGATCTTTGCTTCTATAAATACATCTCTATTCATTATTGTTTCTGATACTAGAAACCGATCCAATCTGGAGGCTATCTGGTTCTTACTCCCTCTCCTATTATTCCATGTGTAGATCCCATTGATAGTTAATATGTCAACCAGTCTCAAACCTTCTATCATATCATTAAATAATTCCATACTTTGATATGTTTTCCTTATGCCTCCCTTTTTTTCTTTTAGGGACCGGATTGCATTAAAATCTCCTCCTACTATCCAGGCTATCTCTGGATAAAGTTTCCGAGTTGTTTGCAGATTCTTAAAAAAGATTTCTCTATCTCCCAGAGTATGTGGACCATACACTCCTGAAATTATTACCTTCTCCTTTGTCCCTGCTATTCTTCCTGAACCTGTAAGGATTCTATACATACTGGTCCAGCTTTCAAAAATTATTTCATTTGGATTCCACAGTATTGCAATGCCTCCAGCTGAGCCAATTGCATCCTGTCCCATGACTTCATATTGGAGTTTACTATTTTTTATTATTCCTTCCATCTGTTGCATGGTAATTTTTGTTTCTTGTATAATCATAATACTTGGTCTGTCTTTTTTTAGTTTCTCCTTCATATATCTCTGCTTACCCTTGCTGTTCAGCCCCCTAATGTTCCGGCTGATAATAATCATTTAAAACTCTTGGAGGGGTAGGAAAATACCTCAGATAGAGGTATTACTTTACCTGAGTTTATCAAAATTTCGCCAACTGTTTGAATCGTTTCATTCTTTGCTTTTCTTCCTCTTTTCCTGCTGCTTTTGCCAGACCCGCCTATTCCCAGTTGTTCTTTCCCTTGTTCTCCTGCTGTAGCATCCTGATTATCCATATTCCCCCTATTTCTTTCTTTATACTTTTGAAAAGCCTCCTTATATATTTGTTTTTGTCGATCTGGGATGAATCTTTCATCCAGGTTTTTCCACTCCTGGATTAATTGTCTCATAATTCTTTCTTCCTCTGCCTCATTTTCCTGTTGACTCTTCGTCTCCATATGGGACTGGTTAGTTTATAATTCTATTTTTTTGGCTGATTCTTCTTTGCTCGTTTCTCCTTGTTCTGCCACTTTTTCTCTTGTTTCCTGGAAAATTTCCATGGGTTCATTTTCTAGGTCTTCACGCTCAACCACATTGTCTTCTTCTTCTTCATTGCTATTCTGTAGTATTTTAAACTTGTTCTGGCTTTCAATGTTTGGTGATTTTGTTTGTATCTGCACTCTTGTTCCTTCTCTGTTTTTTTTTTTTTTTTTGTTAACCTGTTGGAAGCCTTTATCTGTCTCCTCCATTCTCTCTGCTTCCTTATGCTGTTCTTCTCTTTTCCTTATGTAATCTTCCTCCTTGTTTAGAGGGCATTGCCTGACTAAGTGGCCGTATTCATGGCACCGTCTGCACCTGAAAGGGATATGCTCATAGTCTAATGGCTATTGCCAAACTGAGTCATGGTATTCCAACTCTATATGTTCCAGGAGAGGTTCAGCTATATTCATGTAAACACAAATCCTTGCATAAGATGTATACTTACCTCTCTTTGTTGTGTCTGCTACCTTGACAAAGGCATCGATTGTGTTGCTGATCCCTTCCAAAATTTTAGGGTTCCAAAATTCCACTGGTAATCCAAACAATCTGACCCAGATCAGGGCTTCCAGCATCTTTTCATTGCCAGGATTGTATCTTTCTTCCTAGAATTTCATGAACAGGCCTGCGTTATTCATGAAATATGGCCCTTCCTCAAAAACCCTCTCTTTATCCTCCAGATTTGCGAATATTGCAGTGAAAAATCCCTTTGCTCCCAGTTTCAATTCTATATGTCCTTTTGGTTTCCATCTTTGATAGATCCACCTGTATAGTTCTCTTTCATTAGGCCAGTACCCTACAAACTTACAGATCAGGGCAAGGTCTTTCATATAGCCGTTGTATTCCTCCAGCATATTGTTGGGTATTACATATCTGGGTTTCTTTTTTGCCCTTGGTAAACATTTTCCTCCTGTCTTCATTTGCCACAGTTTACCCATCACCGATGCTTCTTTATTATTCTCCCTAGCCTCATTCTGGATGCCACTGCCGCTTGCCTCTCCTGCAACTATATTTTTAAAGGAGGGGATCTCTCCCCTCCCCTGCTGATTCTCCATTTTTTCCCTCAGCACTCGCTATTTTGAGGTTCTACAGCGCCTGCGTGAGGGTTAAACCTCTTCTCCGTTCCGCTCTGCTTCCCCTGCACTGGCCCTTGTCCTCGATTCATCCAGCCCGCCTTGCTACTCCGCCTGCTAGGTCTGCAAACCCTAGCCCGCTGCTCGCCGCATTCTCCGCTCGCTCCCGTCTTTCCTCCTTCTACAAGTTATTTATTTATTTATTTTTGCTTTTTACTTCTTTTTTTTATTGTTGTTTGTTTTGTTTTTTTTCACTGGAAAAATCGTAATTTTTCATTAAGACTTTGAAAAATTACATATTGTCGATGCGATTGCATATGTTATATCATTCTAGCCTCTGTAGACTTTTTCAAAATTACCAAAAAACTATGTACCTTTCAGTTCACCACGCAGGGTGATCATTCAAAAAACTGTAATAAGAGTCTATTTATAATCCTATACAAATGCCATGCAGGGCATTTTGATCCACATAAATATGTCATGTGAAATAAAAGTATATACATTATCAAAATTTACATTTCTCTATAATAGACATGATAACTAGTGTTCAAGGGCTCTCTACCCTATGATAGTGCTGATCTATGTATGGGCAATGGTAGTAGTGGTATTCATTTGTCCCCCGTTGTTCTTGGATCATCCACTCTCCTCTGGGAAGTGCCATGGTCTCCTTAGATAGCCCGTCAGCACAACTGTTATGTTCCCTATAGATATGATTGTAAGTGATGTCATTAAATTGAGCCTTGAAAATATTAGCTTCATTCAAGATATTACTGAGTGTGTGTATGTGACAAGCAGTAATATTATTGAACCAATTTATGATGATCTTTGAGTCTCCATAAGTGTTTATGTTCATGCAATGATGTCCCAACGAGAAATGAAGAACGTGTCGAAGGGTAATGAGCTTAGCGAAATTATTAGTTCCAGCACCTAACCCCATCCTCACTTTATAGTAATGTTGTTCACTTAAGTATAGGATAAATCCCCCACCACATCCCTGTTGATTCGCTGCACCATTGAAAAACACCCAAGGCAAGGAAAATTTTAAGAACCACCCTAAAATTTATATGTATAATAAATGGGCTAATCCCCATAATACATAGGAAAAATGGGAGGCGATTTTATCAATAATATAATATGTATATATAATTTTTTGGCGAATCTCTCACCAGATTATATTATCTTGTACAGTGATGGAGAATCTTTCACTGAATTATAAAATCTTGTAAGATCTTGGAAAATATTTTACAGAATAATAAAACATTGTGAAGTCTTGGCGAATGTTTTGTTAAAGTATGAAACCATATATGATAATAAGAAAACATATTCATTAAACTGTAATATACTAAGATACATGTTTGGAAAAAAAAACATAATTTTCTCTTCCTACAGACAATGTTCCAAGTTTTAGTGGTCGTGTTTGTCAAGGTTCTTACAATACACTCTTTCATATCCTTCTATTAGTTTTGATAATATTCCACAATAAAGTTGTAGGTGTTGATATTGACAACGAGTTCTGTCAAGGTAGGAGAGATTAATCTTTTCTCTACAACTTTTGTCAAGCTACTACTTTTTCAAGTTATCAAATTTCTTTCTTATTCCATAGACTCCAACTGTGAGATAAAAGAAAACACATCAAGTTTGTTTACCCTAACATGCCAACAAGTAGCAAGCCCCAACTATATTATATAAGAAATTATTAGGTATCCCAAGGGCTTGAAGGGGATATAATTGAAAGAAGTGACCATTGTGAGAATCCTTCCAATCAATATATGAATATATAAATGTAGATTTATTATTATTTTAATTGGAAATCTTCAATTAAATAATAAAATTTAATTACGTCTCTCCCAATCTAAATTGCTTATTAGCACAATTCACTACCCTCATAGGTCTCGCAATTTTTAACAACGTTGTAACATGTAGATTAATTTCTTTTTTGGTGAACAATCTCCACCTTTTAGGAAAATATGGTGCAGTGACTCCAACCCCTACAGATCATTAGGATAAACTAAGAACACCACAGAAGATGAAAAGTTGTACAAACCAACTTATTTTTCAAACAACTAATCCAACATCAGTACCTAAAATTTTTCATGAAGATATCATATTGATAACGTTTGAAAAATGGTGAGAAATCTTCTCCGAGGGTGATGCGGAAAGAGTGATAAGGTTTCATTGTTTTGAATTTTTTTTTTTGTTAAATCAGAAAAAGTTAGAAACCAATATTAATGGAGATATTGGTATTTTTTACTAGATTTTGTGAAGTGACTAAATGTAGCTTTAACCATTCACCTTAAGATGTTTTTACAATATAATTTCCTAAGTCTATTTAATATCTTCATTATCATAAAAACCAACCTATATCCATCTTAACTCCACATCTACCACTCTTAGGGGGATGAAATCTATTTATCCCTCTGAGAACTTGGTAGACCCAGAATTAAGATGGATCTAAGATGATAGAATTTCCCCTTTAAATATTCTATGCTCACATGAATACCATGGTATTACCATGGGTCAATACCATGGGTTACCATAAACCCGGAGCTTAAAAATTACTATTAGTAATTTATAAAATTATAATTAATAATTGATTTTTATTTTATTTTTTATTTTAACCAAGTTAAAATGTTTAACATACATTAAATTACAACATCCATTTTTACTCTTGATCCACCAAGCCCCAAGAGGGATCAAATATTTGTTCACTCTATGCTAGTTTGCATATCACGATATTTGATACCTCTCGGGGCTTAGTAGATCCATAATAAAGATGGATCTATGCTGATTTAATTCCCCCATTTAAATAGGCTACATTCCATGTGAATACCATGGGTCAATACCATGTGCCATTTTTATTTTTATTAATACTAATATTAGGGCTAATGATGTTTTTTGCATGGTATTAATAATAATCTAGCCCATGGTATTTGGCCCATAGTATTTTGCCCATAGGTTTCACCTAAATATAAGGCATTTTTTGAGTGTTTGTAAATATAAGGTGAATTATGGAGTAAATATAAAAAAATGTTTTATTTGTTTACCATGCATTTTTTGAGTGTTCGTAAATATAAGGTGACTTATGGAGTAAATATAAAAAAATATTTTATTTGTTTAACATACCTCTCGTTTATTTATATTTTTATTAATTTACCATACCTCTTTTACAAATATGGTATTTGGCCCATAGGATTCACTTAAATAAAACCTCTTTTTCGAGTCTTCATAAATAGAAAGAGGGTTATGGACTAAATATTAAAAGAGGTTTTATTTATTTACCATGCATCTAGTTTATTTATATTTTTATTTATTTACCATACCTCCACTTTATTTATATTTTTATTTGTTTACACCCTTGCATGTATATAAGGTGACTTATGGAGTAAATATAAAAAATGTTTTATTTATTTACCATACCTCTCATTTTTTTATATTTTTATTAATTTACCATACCTCTTTTATAAATATGGTATTTGGCCCATAAGATTCACTCAAATAAAACCTATTCTTGAAAATTAGGGTGAATGGAAGGTTGTAACTCCTAATTTCAAGGGCTAAATTTACCTTTTTTACCCTCTCCCTTAAAATAAGGTGGGTTAATGGAGGCGATTTGTAAAAATGTACTATGATACAAAATGTTCTCCCACTAGAAATTTAAAACCCCTTAATTTCGCCAAAGGGCGAACAATCACCCCTAGAATTTTCCATGGCCCAAAGTGTGTTTTTATCAATGTGAGGAGGTGCATGAGGTCTACGGGCTCTAGGTTGCTATGGATCAAGCATCTCATTATATGTTGATACAATGCATGCTGTAATGTGTGGCCAGCACACGGACCTATTGTCAAAGATAGAGCGGTTCCGAGCCAGCCAGACATACCAGTTGATAATCAAAGGTAGGCTTTGTAGTTTGGATCCCTTATGTTGATTAAACCAATCTTCCCAAGCACTGTTGAGATCGTTGCCTGCCCATTGCCTAATGAAATGAATAGAGGAAGATATATTATGCCAGAGAGTAATCAGGGCAGAGCAATTCAAAAAGATATGTATAGTCGATTCAGATGAAATTTTGCATAGGGTGCACCAATTTGGTCCATGAAATGATCTATGAGTAAGATACTCTCTTGTAGGCACTTTATCTCCAAGAATACACCAGAAAAACAATCTGGTGCGAAGAGGTGCTGTAAGTTTCCAAATTGACTTCCACCAAAATGTAATCTGTTCCGGCTTTTTGTGGGAGATCAAGGATAGATACCATGATTTTGGAGAGTGTATACCATTCTCTGCGAGACACCAGATAAGTTCATCAAGGTCCTCTTTTATCCTGATATGCAATTCAGATAGTGCAGAGATATATTCGTTCCATTCCTGGTGCCAACATGGAGGTAATTCAAGTTGTTGTGCAGATTTCCATGCTTGGGAAAAAATACAGGTGTTTTCTTGATCTGCAATATTTGCAATCACCTTGATCTCATGGGAATGTAGATGTTTTATGAGATCTCTAGGCAACTGATATCTTCATCCTCCTCTAATCCATGGATCCAAGCCTATGCGGGCCTTTGATCCATCATTGATTTTCCAAGCAAGATTGTCCCTGATATGTGGGAGAGAATGAAGGAGTGCCTTCCAAACTGTTGAGATGCTTGACTTTGGCCAACTAGGAAATTGGACCCAGTCCAAGATGTGTAGAGGCCATATATACTTATGATAAGAAATGGTAGTCCAAAGGTTCTGTCCAGTCATCAGGGTCCAGCCCATTTTTGCAGCAAGGGCTTGTGCAAATAAAGGGAGATCTTTATTTGTTTTTTTATTTGATTTTTTTGTCATATTTTTATTTTATTTGATTTTTTTATGTTTTATTATCAACATGAAAATCACCAAGATTTAAAAAAAAAAAAATCTACACTTAACACATTATAAATTTTAAAGTGTAAAAAATAAGCCCTCTAAACAAAAATGGTTGATATTGCATCAACACTTTTCAAAATCAAGGTGAAAATCACTAACAAAAAAAATATTCATACTTGATACATAAAAAAATTTAAAGTGTCAAAAATAAGCCCTCTAAAAAATGTGTTGATGTTGCATCAACACATTTCAAAATCAGCATGAAAATTACTAACATTTAAAAAAAATTGTTCATACTTGATACATAAGAAAACTTGAAATGCCAAAAATATGCTCCAAAAAAAATGTGTATTCTGAATCACCACTTTTTAAAATCGAGTGATTTTTTACTACCTCAAAAAACGGGTATTAGGTAATTTTCTCGTTTGATCGGTAACTATGTTACAAACTTAAGAGGTGTCGACACTATATATGCAATATGCAATGTGTCATTTTGTTGATATGATGCAATGAAGTGAATACCATGAAATCCAAGCCTAAACTAATTACATAAATGGAATGTTACTCTACTTGCAGAAAGGAAACCTAATTAATTTTACAGAGAGGAAATCCTAATTACTTTTGTAGAAAGGAAAGACTATTCTACTTTGCATGAATGTAAATGTTAATCTTATTCAGAATTGTAAACATTAACCTCTTTGCGGAGTGTAAATGGTATATCAAAAGGAAGCCTAGTTTATGGAATAAAAGTAACAATGTTGGAAATGGAAACCACATATTAAGATGCATGAAATAATTCTTCAATAATTTCATTCAAGATATTTTTTTCAACAAAGTTCATAAGGTGTTTCATAAAGTATTCATGAAAATCATCATTATGCTCTTCAAGTCATTAATATGTCCATTAACCATAATTGCAGAGGTGAATTGAAATGGAGAATAGGAAAGTATTAAGAGGTCTTTTGGTCTTACTAAATCATGTTTCAAATCTTAGAGGTCATTATTCAAGCCTAAGGGACAAAAACCAAGCTTTTGGAGCAAACATGGTCAAGTTTACATGTGCTACAGGAGGCTCTATTTTGCTACAAGAGCGAGATAACTTGCCGAATGCTTAAGTAAATCAAATGAAAATGAGATGGGAAAATTTTTGTTATTAATTAAGATTTATTAGATTTATTAAGACTCCATTCCAAGGGGAATCACTCCAAAATTCCCTTGTTAACATGTGATAAAAAATAGCAGAAAATTACGTACTCTAAAAACCAAAAATTCAAGAACTATTGAGCTAGTTAACCTACCAAATGCCAAACCTAATCAAGTGAAAATGCTATGGGGTGAATTTTGTTATTAACTTGACTATTTTTATGACCCAATGTAAGTGGAATCAACTCAAATGAAGCTCATTGACATGTTCTAAAAAATAACATAAAATTACTACTTTTTTGCTACAAGGGACTTCTAGAAATTCTAGATTTGTGAACTAGTAAACCAATCCAAGTAGCTCAATAATGAATATGTATTTTCAAAGATATTTCTAAGGATGAATCATGCTTGTGACTCTATAAATAACCTGAAAAACAATTCACTTCAATCATTTAACCAATATGACCCACAACAAAAGAAATATGAATAGTAAATGTAAAAATAAGAGATGCAAATGAAAAAAACATTCAAAGGAAATGAAGAAAATGTACAAGAGAGCTCTAAGGCTCCTGGGATGGAAAACCCCAAGGATACTCAGAGTATTATGGAGGAAACCAAGCTTTAGAGGCTAAAAATGTAGAATTTCCTGTAAATTCACAAGCTCATGTAATCTACTAAAATAAGAGACAAGAATCTACTTCTACTTTCAACCAACGGAAGACAATAGATCAATGAAAACAATATGAACAACAAGAAGATAAATTTGCACCTAACACAATATGTATATGGGGAAATCCATAGCTCAAAACTCCTACTACTTGTATTGCATTAAATAAAAAATCCAATATGATAATACAATGCTTGTTCTCGCAAGAACATTCACTCCACAAGTATAATCAATCTCCCATCTTATAAGAAAGCTCAAGACAAACTCTGGCCTATTCTACTACTCTCCAAGCCCCTATTTCCTTGCACAATTCCTATGGATGAATAACCCATATTAATTGGAATCTTGTGCTTCCAAAACTGCGCAATCCAATCTAGGTTGAATTCTTGATTGCATGCATGATCTATACAACTCAATAAATCATACAACTGATAATACATTGTCCACGCATTGTAGTCTCAACTGGGTCTTTCTCGGAATTGACATGCATGAGTTTCTGATGAGGGAATCTTTAGTTAAGTAGAGTGACACTTGTGGCTGCACTAGTACACCAACTTACTGTTTTTTTTTTGTAAACAAGGTAGTACTTTCAATAATTATTGTTTCAAAATTTACATTCCAACACATCGATTAACTAGCCACCTGCCCAAAGCAAACCATGTGGCCATCTATTAACATTGTATCCATTCCAAAACTTAAATAAGTTCATCATCAACATCTGTATCTCCCAAGTACCTCTCTCTGGTCTTTTAGACATAAACATTCAAAAAATGTTGACAAAATACTAAAGATAAAACAACTACTCCTCATCTGAGGAGGTTATCTGAAAAGGTGCGTACTCTTCCAGGGTCATCATCTTCTTTCCTTTGTTCTGCAGCTTTACCCATGGGCCTGGGAATTCTTGTCCCTGTTGAAACAGTTTCCACTTTAGCTTGGACAGAGTTTGCTCAACATTGCCCAGGGCAAGGTTGTTCTTGTATGTTTGGATCTGGATGGTTGCCAATTCCTTCATTATTTCCCTGCTAACATGTTTCAGTTTTTTGTTGCGCTCTTGCCGGTTCTCCACTTCTCCTTCCATGTGCTCCTGATGGAGGGTCATAGCGCGAGCGACTATGTGTTTCATGATCCAGTATACTTGCAAAGTTCTGGTATAGAGAGATTTTCTGCCATTTGTGGTGCTTGGGTCTTGTATCATTTCTTCCCACTCATGCAAGGGAAGGTTTCTACCTTGAAGATTTTGTCTCAAATCACGTTCCCAGCTCCAAATCTGCTCCCGGATTTCTTGCACATTTTCTTTCATGTAGGTGTCCACAAGTTCCTTTACCTGTTCACCTATTGATTTTCTGCCTTTTTTCAGGCCCGTGCTACTTGTTCCGGCGTCCCGCTTGACATTCCTTTTGCTTCGCCTAGGTGCCATGTTTTTGCTGGGTAGCTTCCTAATGCTTTGGTCCTTCAGGTAGACTTGTTGGGTTACAGTTGACCCTTCACTATGTGTTAGACTTATCACAGTATAAACATAATGGTCAGTTTTAACTGTTGGAATAGTGTAATTTGAGGGGATAGCATTACCACCCCTCTTCGTAGGTCCTCTCAAGTTGAGACTACCTCTAGGATACAGATTCCAAGCCTCTCTAGAGCTTTCCAGTCCCAAGTTTTTTTTTTATGAGGGTTACTCTAAGGTAGTTGGTGTAATTTTTCTGGGCCGCACGAGCCGTCTTGCTTTCCAGACCCCTCCCATCTCTCTCGAGGATTTCCTATCCCCCTTCCTAGTTTTAGTTACTTTGAAACAGGGTCCCCCTCCCGTTTTTTCCTCAATTCTTTAGATCCTATGGAAGGCATTTGCTTCCTCACTCGGGTGTTCCAGGTTAGCCTTATCGAGGGCATAATCTCATGGTTTGGCATTCCAAGGGCTTCCCATCTATTGCAAGGGTCAGGGAAAAATGGGTTCTTCTTTTCCTGTGATCCCTTTTCCTTACTGTTGTGATCCCCCTTCCCTGCCATGGGGTTGCGGGGCTCTTCCCTGACCCAGATTATCTTAACTTTATAACTGAATCTGGGGTGATGCAAACTATTCCTATCTAACTGCATGCCTACATTTTGCTTCATGTAAGAACTTTTTTCCAAATGAGGGGGAGAGGATTTCACATACTTGTCAATCTGGAACCATTGTTCTATCTTCTGTAGTTGTCTTTGGTCGTCGACGCGTTCTCTCTCGCCACCTTCCTTCTTCCACAGCCACATGCAACATGCATGGGATCCCTCATACTTTGTTCTTTTAACATTCCTCTATCTTAACCTTTCCTCCAGCTGTCTCCATTTCCGATGATCCGTGGCGCGCTTTCCAGCCCACTTTCCTTGGGATGCTACCCAAATGTCTTGTCCTCCATGCTTCATTTATGACTATCTTCTCCCGGCTGCTCTTGCCGTTCATTTGTTCACTCTGAATTGCCATCTATCTCTCCTCTGCTATCCATTCTCGTTCCTGCTGTCATGTTCTCCCTGTGCCCGCCTCCTTCTGTTTTTTCTCCCACGCTTCTCGGGTCTGTCCTTTCTCTTTCCTCTTCCATCATCCATGTCCTCTCAGTCCTTTCTTCTATTCTATTCTATTCCATGGATGATCTATGTTGATCTGCCTATGCACGCCTTCGTCTTTCTGCCCTCCTCTCTATGTCATTCAGATTCTCTTGTTGTCTCTGATCTGCCTCAACTGCCTATTTCATTTGATTCATTTCCTCATTCCTATTGAGCTCTACTTCTCCTGCATCTAACTGGTGCTCTCTGTTTTTTGCATCCCCAGTTCGCAAGGAGGTCTGTTGGGGCATTTCATTTCCTTTTTACATGGGACGAGATAGTATATGCCAGTCGTTGAAGTTTCTTTTTGATTTCTTTAATTACCCACGACGTCCGCCAGCTTTTTCTTAACTTTTCCGCATTTACTCCTTGTTATAATTGTTTTATGGTGTCTATGACCAGCTTAGAGTCCCCTTCTATCTACAATCTTTGGTACCATTCTCATATCGCTATCTCTAGTCCTCTATTAAGTGCATGATATTCTACTTCATTGTTGGTGGCGATGCCGCAGTCCATTGCATATACCCTTATGATCCTTCCTTCTTCGTCTCTGAATATCCCTCATATACCTGCCTCCCCTAGGTTGCCTTTGGCTGCCCCGTCAAAGTTTAGTTTTGTGAATCCTTGGGGGGGGGGGGGGGTTCCTGTAACTTTCTTCTGCCCTTACTTGTTCTGCATCTTGTATCTTCCTTGTGCTACTTGTATTTTTTACTTTAATTTCCAATCGGTTCATGATGCTAGTTTCCATACCTTCCGTCTTCCAGTCTTCCTCTGTCTAACTTCCCAGAATTATTGTTTCCCTTATATTCCCCATAATTTGGTTCCAAATTTCCCCTGTGTCATTTTTAGTTGTTCTGAATATTACTCTGTTTCGGGCTTTCCAGAGATTCCACAGGAAGAATCCAATTGACAGGTTCCATGCATGGTTGAGAATAACATTGCAGTACGGTTTGCTACTCCATAGTTCAATTGTTGTTTTGATGCTTTCTAACTTTCTTTCTGCAATCCCAAAGATTTTTTGGTGCTTTTGCCCTAGGATGTTACTTACATTACAGGAGTTGGAAACTAGCTCCATGGTTTTCTCTTGCCATTGGAAAAGCGCGCAGCGAGAGGGCCCATGCGTCCCTTTCCATCTTAGTTGATCCCAAGTCATAGCTCTCCCATGTAGCACTGTCCAGGTAAAAAACGCCACTTTTGGACAGGTTTTTAGTTGCCAGATTCTTTTCCATTTTTTCGTGTCTAGATTGCCCACTCCTCCTGTTTTCAGGTAGTAGCCTTCTGATATTGTGAACATGCCTTTAATTTGTTTGCCCCATCTTATTATGTCTGATACTTCTTTGATAGCTATTTTTCTTGTTTCCAGTTCTTTGTGATATGTAATCCGTTGATAATTTTCTGGGGCTTCAGGCCAATCATCCTTCATCTTCCATTGCCTCCAATAATTGTTTTGGTCCCCTACCCAATAGTTCCTTACTGCGTCCTCCACTATTTGGGTGGTATACTGTTGTACTTCATGTAGTTGGTGTTCTTCACTCAGGGTACCTCTCTGTGGCCACCCTTCCTACCAGAAATCTGCTTTGTTTCCCTCTCGAATTTCCCAGAAGTTGTTGTCTGTAATCAGAGATCTGTTCATGTTGTCTAGGTTCTTAATCGTTGAGCCTTTCATTTTTGTCAAAGTTCGGAGTTTACCCTCCGATGTCTGTGCTACTTCATATTTTTGTTCCCACAATTATTTCCAAAGGTCATTCCCTCCTTGAATCCATCTCCACCATAATTTCGCCCCCATGACTTGGTTCAATATGTTAAGGTCTCTAAGTCCCAGACCTCCTTCTGAAACCGACTTGCTTAACCATGTCCATGAAAGCAAGGCCCATTTTTTTGTTTTGTTTGCTCCTTGCCATAGAAACTTTTTGAAGATTTCCACCATTTTCTGACATATGGTCTTCGGGATTGCTTGACTTGCCATCTGGTAGATCGGCATAGCTTGGAGGACTGATTTTAGGAGTATGAGGTGGCTCGGTGTATTGAGCGTTCTAAACGTCCAATTTTCCATTCTTTTTTGAATTTTTCTTATCAGACCTTGCCAGTTCGCTACTCTACAATGTTGATTACTCGGTTGTATTCCTAAGTCTTTTGTTGGGAATTTTCCAATTTGGAACCCCAAAGTTCTTGTTAGGAAGGCTTGGCTCACTCTTGGTGTGTTGAAAAAGAAGATTTTAGTTTTCTCTTTATTCACCTTCGTTCCTGAAGCTTTGTTGAATTTTGTTAGGATCTCCCCTAGTTTTTTTGCTTCCTTGAGGTTTTCTTGGTTGTACATCATCACATCGTCCACAAATTGTTGATGTGTGTTAGTTAAATCTTTTCCCCGTAGTCTGAGCCCTTTGAATTCTCCTCTACTTACTTTGGCGTTGATTAAGTGACCTAGGCCATCTACTGCTAGGATGAATAGGAATAGTGAGAGAGGGTCACCCTGTCGCAGGCCGCAGGTAGGCTTGAAGGTATCGATCAGTGTCCCGTTTAGAAGGATTGACATACTAGGAGTGGATATCATGGAAATTATCCATGAAATCCATATATCATCAAAGCCATAGGCTTGCGGGATTTCTTCTAGATATTGCGAGCTGAGTTTATCATATGCCTTCGCTAAGTCAAGTTTGATCATCATTCCTCTATTTCCAGTTTTCTTTAGGGAGTGGATTACCTCTTATGCAACGACAATCCCATCCACTATCTGTCTGCCTTTCACAAACCCTGTTTGTTCTTTTGTTATCAATTTTGGGAGCAGGGGTTGTAATCTTTTTACCATTATAGTGGCCATGATTTTATAGATTACATTGCATAGAGCTATAGGTTTGAATTTATGGGGTTCTTCAGCTTGGTCTAATTTTGGTATTAAAGCCAGGAAGGTAGCATTCCATGTTGGGTGCATTCGTTTGTGGCTTCTTGATTCTTCTACTGCATTAACTATATCTTTTTTCATGAACCGCCATGTTGCTTGAAAAAACTCCACTATAAAACCATCTAGGCAGGGGGATTTTTTTTTTGCCATTGACTTGATGACTTCCTCCACTTCCTTTTCCAAAATCACCCTTAGAAGCGCAAGGTTCTGGTCCCTGCTTACTTTTTTTGGAATGAATTGTTTTATCTTTGCTATCTCTTCATGTCAGTTGCTTTGTGGCTCTGTCAAGATGCCCCTGAAATGTTGGGTTAAGAGGTTTTCCATTTCCTCTTTCTGGATTACTCTGTTACCTTGATTATTTTTGAGGGAAAAAATTCGGTTTTGCTGCTTGTGTTGTAGCATTGCACGATGGAAAAATTTTGTGTTATGTTCCCCCTCTTTTAGCCACTGAACTCTTGACCTTTGGTGCCACAAGATTTCCTCCTGTTTTCTCCTTTCCTCCAGTCTGATTAGCACTTCCCCTTCTTCCCTTGCTTTCTCCTCGGTTCTTCCTTCTTCTATGATTTTTTGTTGTATCCTTTTCATTACTATTTGGAGTTGTTCCTTGTCTTTATGGATGTTACCGAATTCCTCTTTATTCCATGTGTTAATCTCACTTTTCAGCTCCTTGAGTCTCAATTGGAGTGTGTGCATCTTATTCTTGCCTTGTATTACTCCACTTTTCTGCCACCAGGTTTCTAGCTTTTCAACTAGAGTTGGGTCTCTTAGCCAAAAGGCTTCAAACCTGAAAGATTTGTGTTGATTTTGGTTGTTCATGGCAATTTACAGTTTTATTGGCCAGTGATCCGATCCTTGGCAAGGTAGGATCATTGCTTCATAAAATATATCTTTCCCTAGGAAGTGTTTTGTGGCTAAGAACCTATCCAATTTGGAGGCTATCTGTCTACTACCTCCTCTTCTATTATTCCAGGTATATTTACCATTGATAGTATTGATATCTATTAGTTGGAGGGCTGTCTGGGT
This sequence comes from Pinus taeda, assembly GCA_000404065.3. Lineage (NCBI taxonomy): Eukaryota > Viridiplantae > Streptophyta > Pinopsida > Pinales > Pinaceae > Pinus > Pinus taeda. Next base: position 39,158 of record APFE031309893.1, read on the forward strand.
TTCCCTGAATCTCTTCATATCTGCATCTTCCCGTTGCAGTCCTCCTTTCTTTTCCGCTGTGGTTGTTATCATATTAAAATCTCCTACTATCACCCAGAGTTTTTTTGTATGTAGGTTGCCTAATCGACACAGTTGTGTTAGAAAGGCCTCTCTTTCAAGTGGTATATGAGGCCCGTAGACTGTTGATACCATAAAACCACTCTTTATGTCCTACCATTCTGAATCTCCCTTATAGAATCCTTCGCATTCCTATCCATAGGTCAGCCATTATTTTTGTTGGGTTCCAAAATATTGCTATTCCCCCTACACTCCCTTTTGCATCTATTGTCATACTTTCATAATAGAGCTTAGTTTTCTGTAGGATTTCCTCCATTTTTTCTCTCGTTATTTTTGTTTCTTGCAGCAATATTATCTGAGGTTTTTCTTTTTTAATCCTCTCAGCCAGGTATCCTTGCCTGCCCTTTCTGTTAAGACCTCTTATATTCCAGCATGTAATAATCATTGAGACGATTGGGTTTTTTGGTGGAAGACCGCTGAGAGTGGTACAACTATTCTTGTGTTAACTAAAATTTCACCCATTATTTGAATGGATTGCTATAGATTGTTTCTTTTTCCCCCCTTTCCCTTTTTTTGGATGCTTCTAGTTATTATCTTGCATTCCAAGCTATTCATTCATCCCTATTTTCCCACTCTCTTGCTTTTCTTTGTATTTTTGGAAGATGTCTTTGTATAGTTTTTTTGTCTTCCTTTGGGATAAACCATTCGTCCAGATTCTTCCACTTGTCAAATAATTTTTTTAGAATTTCTTCTTTTGTTGTTGCGTCATCCCCTTTATTTGTGTCTACTTCCATCACTTCATACTCTTGTTGTAGTTCCCTTTCTTTGGTCCCCTGTTCTTTTGGCTCTTCTTGATTTTTTTTCTTATTTTGCTTAGTAACCGTTTCCCAACACCCCCCCCCCCCCCTTCATGATCTATCCCTTCTTGGTAGTCCATATTTCTGGTCTCTTCCTCCCCTTCTTCTGTTTGTAATTCTTCATACCTATTCGTCTTTTGACTTGTAGTTGGCTGATTTTTCCTTCCTTTCTACTGGAGTTCATTAGTGGGTTGTTTCTTGTGTTTTACTTCTTGAAACCCCTCTTCATCTTCATTAGTTTTCCTTTGTTGTTTAGTATTGCTTTCTTCTTCCTCTGCATTTAAAGGGAATTCCTTGAAAAGGTGCCCATATTCATGGCATTTTCTACATCTAAATGGTATGTGTTCATAGTCCAAAGCCTGTTGCCAGACCTCCTCATGATACTCAAGTTCGACAGCACCTGGTATAGGGTTTGCTATATTCATGTATACACATATTCTGGCATACGAGGTGTATCTCCTTCTTTTTGTTGTTTCCGCTATCTTTACGAAGCTACCTATGGTGTTCCCTATTCCTTCAAGAATCCCTAGATCCCAAAAATCCATAGGCAATCCAAATAGTCTGACCCATACCGGTGCTGCTAGGAATTTTTCCTGGTCCGGGTTATAGCATTCCTCCCAATACCACATAAATAACCCTGCATTATTATGAAAATATGGTCCGTTTTCAAACACTTTCTCTTTATCTTGCAGGTTTGAGAATATTACTGTGAAAAAGCCGCAAGCTCCTAGTTCCAGTTCAATGTGGCCGCATGGCTACCATTTCTGCTGGAACCATCTTGTCAGTTCTTTTTCTGAGAGCCAGACTTCGATGAACTTACAGATTAGAGCGTGATCTTTCATATAGCTTCTATACCTCTCCAGTTTGTTCATTGGAATGACAAACCTCGGTTTCTCCGCTGCACAGGGCAGACATCTTCCTTTGCTTCTTGCTTGCCAGCATGCACCCAGAATAGGTCCTAGTGGCCTTTGAGCAGCTTCCTCTTTGTTGTTACTAGTTCCTTCTGTTATAGCCTAAATCTACCTCAGGCTGAGAAAGGCAGGTCTAGGGTAACATCAAACCACGCTTAACCTGGTAGCTAACCCTACCAGGTCGGGAGAGGGCTCTCTCTTTGTCAATCTCAAAGAAAATATATCAAGGAAGGCTTGAGATGGCTGATATAAAAACTAATTTTAGGCTAGGTATGCTTGCTCAGAGGAATTTGATTGATTTTAATGATTGGTTGTTGGATCAAATGGGGAAGGCAGCTTTGGGTCCAAGAAATGAACATAGATTTGCAGAGGTTTCTGTGGGGCGAGGTAGGAAAGTGTTTTAGCACTTTGAAATGAGTGTAATGGTGAGTCTAAAGATTGGTGAGGAGCTGGAGAGGGAATGCAAGTTTCATGAGTCCTCTTCAAACAGTAGAAAACATGTAGAACTAAATAAACCCCAAGGTAGAGCATTGAAACACTAATGAATTCCACCTTTAAACTTGATTCATTTAGTTATGTTGAAAGAGAGAGATGATGACACACATAAACATAAGATCAACTGAATTACAGAGAAGAAAACAATGCTAATTCACATTACCACAAGAATCCTACAAAATGCTACAAAACCTTGGTTTATTTCCTTGCCAAACTACATAAGTGATGTACAAAGTAGCTCAATGCATCCACCAGAGTCCAACCTTGACAAATGACTAAGAAAGTACAATATATAGGCATCAAACCACCTATGCAAGCCATTAGGGGTCGAATCCATGAGTCAAGGAGCTGTTTCAACAAGATCTAAACTAGGAACTGAAAAATAGGCAATGGAATAGCTTGCCTCTAAAACTATGGAAACTGATTCATTCAGTTCAAAACCACCTAAAACTAATGTATCTACCTCCTTAAGTCCATTTTCATCATTTTTACATCAAAGTACATCAATTTAGATCAATTTACATTGTGAATTTGACCATGAGAGAGAAAATGTCAAACTGGTAGAAGACTAGGTGTAAATTTTGAGTTTTGAGAAAAATTGGCAAAATTTTCTCCTATGCGTAGCACCGCTGATTCTATGCATAACACTTTTTTTAGGCAAGTTTTGGAAGGCTTCCTGAAGTCCAAATCAGGTGCAGGATAGCTCATTAGAAAGCTTGGTGAGTCTACCTTTTGGGACAGCATGAAGTTTTTTATTTGGAGTCAATTTTCCCCTCCAAAGATGCAATCTCCTAAAACTACTTCCTTTGTGGCAAAAAAGTGGCAGAGAGGGCACTTTTTGGGTGTTTTTTGCCCTTTTGGAGACCTAAAACTTGTCCAGAATTCTCATCCATTTCTGAGCATGCATATTTTTTCATGCTGATTCCAAATATGTAAGCCATTTTCAAGATACCGCAGGTCAAAACCATACTAATGTAGATGGTATTCTTTGATGGGATCAAATATCCATTGCTAGGCTAAATACCACAGGGAAATATCATGGTATGTACTCGGTGTAGTAGATGAGGGTTTTATTATTATGCAATAGTGAAATTCTAAGTATAATAAATTGGATGCCAAACTAAGAATCCTCTCTGAGAGAAATACTGGAAAAAATTATGAGGGAAATGTATTGTCCCCAACAAGCAATACTGGCCCAAACTAGCCACAAACATTTACTCTAGAAAACCCCTACATCCACCTTTTCCCCAATCCTTATGCAGGCTAAACTCACACTCCTTCAGAACTATCTCTAAATTAGTCATTCTTCCTGTCGTTGCTGCTGGAATTCAGTCCCCAAGCCTTCTAGAAATTTCCCTGACCTATAGCACCTTAAACAAACTACTTTTCAGCCAAATTGATTTGCCTCTTTGAGGCTCTGCGCAAACCCCTACACTGCCTCCTGGATAATAAACTTGGCCTCCTCTCACTGCCTCTCTAAAACTGGAAATATTCCTCCATACTCACTATCTCTATGTCCCCTCTCTAGTTCAAATTATTCTCTATTGAATCACTGCAATTGGGAAGCTTGATTTATTCCAAGGAACTCGACCTCAAGTGTCTGTAGCTCCAACCCAATTGACCTCCTCTTATAATCTCTCATTGGAAAACCAACAACCATTATTAAGTCCTCATCAACGCTTATGATCATTTTTTAGTTGATCCATGTGTTTTTCTTGTGAAATGTCACCTTTCTGAATTAATTATTGCTAATTAATTATTTTCCCCAAGTTAGACTTAGGAAAAGTTTAATTACTGGCTAATTAACTTAATTGAGCCATTTCTAGGTGTTTTCTCCTAAAACGTTTTATGGGTTTTGGAGCTCTTGTGTTTATGAGTCTCTCTGACCAAAGTCGATACTAGAACATTTGTCTTAATGATATCCAACCTCAAAAACTTACACACACTTAACAACATATAAGGATAACATGTCACTGACGTTCCTGCCTTTACACGAGCCATCAACTTTATAACAAAAGGTAAATATAACCAAATCAATGATGTTCTTGTGGAACTGTATATAACAAGAACCACTTATTTGAATTATATTACTATGTTTTGTTTTTGGTTCGTCATCACATAATTTTTTACAAACTCAAAAAAATATAAAATACAAAACCACTAATACCAACAACAATATAAATGTAACTATTTATTTATCAACAATTACTAATTTTACTCAAATAACTTTGTCGTGATATATTTATCTATCCATCTGGCTTCATATCATCCATCTGAATATGATGTAACTAATCATGCTTCTTGTTGACCGCAGTCTGTTGTAATCAGGAACTAACAACAACAACAACCAATCTCTCTGTAACAACGCTGGTGAAAATTCCATGTAACAATAGTTAATAAAGGAAAAATAATAACCACAGTTGATGGGACACTTATTCCAAGTTGAATGTTGGGCAAGACATCCTAGTGTCGGTGTTCATTTGGTTTATTATGGCTAAGAAAATTGGCAAAGGCAATGGCTAAAGAATTTGGAAAGGCAAAATGGCATTTTTAGCACATTTATTTATGAAAATAATAGAAATTAGGAGAAAAGGAAGGTGAAAGGTCACATGTTTCATGTGAGGAGAAAAATGAAGGAAAATAATGGAAAATGAAGAAAATAGAGGCCTAATTGATAAAAATGCTTCTAACGATGAGTTGGCACCTTTTTGTCAGTGTAGTTTTGGAGCTCTCTCATTATTCTCTCTCTCTCTCTCTCTCTCTCTCTCTCTCTCTCTCTCTCTCTCTCACTCTTAGACACGGAGTTTTATTGGAGAAATTTGGAATTGGAACAAGAAAGGAAAAGAAGGCAAGAGGAAGGAAGGAGTAAGCAAGGAAGAGTAGGATCAATTAGCTACAGCATGATTATTTGTAGGTATTGATTTTCATGTATGTTTTCCTTCCTAAATTTGGCATGCATGGTATTGCATGTGATTCTTTGCTATTATGGCATGGGTTTTTCCAGGTGTGACAGTGTTTTCAACCTAGCCTTTCCATTTTCAGATAGCTTTGGTGTGATGGGATTTTCATGTTTCATTTGAGCTAGATTTCTAAATGGATTCAAAGATGAGTGAGGTGGATATCTGAATAATAGAACACATGGCCTAGTAGCCCCTAAACCACACTGTGGGTTGCAATAAAGCCAGATTTTGTGTTGCCTTGGTGGGCCTAGGAATCCTCGACTAGAGAATGACAAGATATAAGGTAAATCATAGAAGTGGGTGCTCTCCATTATGCCTAGTAATCCTAGGATGGGATATGCATTAAATCTAGGAGAGTGGGTGTCGGTTTAGGGCCTAGTGATCCGATGTGGATTGCAGTAAAGCCTAAGAGACTAGGAGATAGGAAAATTCCTCACGATGTAGGTGCAGAAATTCGGTGGCATCCATGCTTTTTTTGGCCTAGTGATCTAGTGGAGATCATGGTAAAGCCTGTTGTTACATGTTATTGATTTTCATAGTGATCCAAGATGGATTACAACAAAGCTTGGTTTGTATGGATGAGGGTGAGGTGGTGTAGCCTCGGGATGCCCTCATTGGTTCTTTTGCTTTGAGTCCCACATTCATGCTTGGAATATGGCACAGGGGTGAATGGTTGAAGAGAGAATTGGCTCAGCCATTCTATGGTCGGGTGGAATGTGGTAGTCCCATCCCGAGTTGGATTTTGCATTCATTAATAAGTGGTTCTTTCCTTGACATCTTATGTGTAAATGTACTAGGTTGATGTATCCTTGGTATTTTTGTTATTATTATGCTGGTTATGAGAATGTAAATGAATGAACAATGTATTTATGATCTAATAGGTGATAATGAAACTAATGAAATAAGGGAACAATGCTTCTTAGCAATTCTCATATAAGTATGAGACCCCCTATGCTCAAATTTGTTGTTTAGACCTGTAGATTACATATTTGTGACATGCTTGAAGAAATGTTTGTCATGGCTAGTAGGGTTCCATTCTAGACCTTGTCATTGTTTTGCAAATGCATCATTTTTATGTTCTATAAATTCATTTCCGAAAGTGTCATTGAGTTCTCAGAAGTGACCTGGGCTCTGGGCCTAAAAAAGTGGCAAAAATCTCGGAGTCACAAGCACAAGTCTGAGGAGAAAATTCCTCACACAGATGCATACCCACGTTGTGGGAGCGTTTGGAGCCTCTTAGACGCATGCTTGTCCATATCATGGGAGAGTCCTGTGGTTTAATGGTCTAAAACTTTAGATGATCTCACGGGCTAGTTGCCTAAGTGGTTGGGTTGGCTCCTGGGAGTTCTGTTGCTGATGTGGAAGGTTTGTGTGATGTGTTTCCATCGATTCCACTTCCTTAAGGTCACCTAGGAGGTTGAATCCCATTATAGTGGCCTCTCATCACATATTTACCCTGGTTGGTTGGTTACTTGGGTAGATGTGGTATGAGGGTGTTACATAGTGGTATCAAAGTGGGTTTCGCTCTCTTTGGGTCATATATGATATCAAAGAGTGGTATCAGAGTGGGTTTTGCTCTCTTTGGGTCATATATGATACCATAGAGTGCTATCAGAGCATGGTTCACCACTCAAACTAGATGGGAGAGTGTGTTGGTCATGCATTCATGCTGTTTGCATGTGTGTTAATCATCTTGTGGTCTATATTCTTATTCCACATGCATGGTGTTGGTCGTGGTTGTAGTGATGTCGCCATGTGAAAGAGGATGTTTTTGTTGTGAAGTGTGTCATCATGAGTGTATGATTGGTTACATGTTGTTTATGCTTGTGTATTTTCAGTATAAATTGGTAGGGTTTTTGTTGTCATGCATGAGGTCATGGTATGTGTAGTTGATATGGTCATGCATTGATGACTAGACTCTAGCTAGAATGATGTTTATGTGTTGATACACCTATTTGTTATATGTATATATGTTTTCATGATTATGTTATATATGTATTAAGCTGATTTGGATGATCTTGCAGATGAGATATCCCCCCTCCATTGTTGCTAAGGTACATTGGTTTATTGTGATTTGGTTTAGCTAACATAGTATGCCTTGTAGGAAAGAGATCAAAATGACTAGCAAGATGGTAGACTACAAGTATTATCCCTATGAATCAGATGATAAACATGGTGTTGGACACTCTTCTGACTTAGCAGACACATTGAGAAGCTTGAAGGAAGAAATAAGGACTTGTAAGGCAGAAAATGACAAAATAATGTAAGCATAAGGGAAACAAGCAAAGGTTAATGCAATACTTCTTCAAAGTTTGTCAAAATTCCAATGATTGGGGCCACTTTATATCAGCCATGGGTAGGAGGATAGAACTGATGGAGCATATGTAAGTAGGTCTCATGGTGGTCACATGTCGGATAGAGATGACATAGTGAGAGATGGCAGGTTGCTGGATACTACGGATAGGAAAGGTGATGGACACATGTACTACTCTAGTTTTGGTTCTGATAGGCATTATGATCATCATAATTATCATCCTTATAGGGGGAATGATAGGGGATAATTTCCAGATGAATTTAAGAAATCAAATCCACCTACTTTTGATGGAGACTTGAAGAAGCTAAAAGATGCAGAGGATTGGATACTTGGGATGAAGAAGTTCTTTGAGTTGCATAATTACATAGATAATATGAAGGCCATAGTAGTTACCTTCAACTTGAGAGAAAATAATATATCTTGTGTGAAGATGTGAAGCAGGTCAGAGACATCAAGACAAAGGACTTGAGTTGGCATGAGTTCAAGAGGATCTTCAAGAAGTACTTGTCAGAAAGGTACGACGACAGTAAGGCCAAAGAATTATGTGAGCTAAAGATAGGATTGATTATAGATGAGGAGTATACGACCAAGTTCCTAGAGCTATTGAGGTGTGTACCATATCTTAAATATGAAAAGGATAAGTTTATCGATTTTTCAGTGGTTTTCCATTAGTATTTAGAGATCGGATTGAGTATGATGAACCTCGGTAACTTGAGGAAGTTATTGGGAAATTGAAACATTGCTATGAATAGTCAAAGCACGAGAATGAATCTCAGCAAGGATGGAAAGGGAAAGATAAAGGTAAAGGTAAATGGAAGTCGAAAAGAGAAAGGCCTTAGAATGCAGAAGAGAAATAAAATGTGGAACCATAAAAGAAGTTCAATGCAACTAGACAGGGACATGGGTCACATCAGTAGCACAGAGGTGATGGTACTAGACAGTTGGAGTGTTGGACATGTGGTAAGGAACACCTTAAGAGAGATTGTCCACAGAATCAGGGTGGTATTTCCTAAAATATATAGTGCACGGGAGGCACAGATTGTTGGGGATATTGGTCAGAGTGTTCCTTATATCTATGTAGCACTGGATAACAGACAGGAAGATCATCAAGAATCTATCATTGAAATGGACGATAAGCTTTGTGATCAAGTTGTTTCTATTTTGATTGATCTTAGATCTAATTATATTTATGTTAGTCCTGACTTGGTGGATAAGTGTGGTTTGAATAAAGAAGTGCATGCAGCATCTTGGTTAGTGTGCCTGGCTATAGATACCAAGAAGATAGTTCATCATTGGGTAAGAGCTTATACATTTGATTTGAAGGGTATGCCTACCACAGCACATTTGAATGTATTATCATTGGGATCATATAGTATGTTGTTGGGCATGGATTAGTTGTACCTTCATAGGACCAAGGTGGATTGTTATGAAAAATTCATTGAGTGCTTGGATGGCAATGGGGAACCAAGAGTCTTATAGGGAAAGAAGAAATCCACATCAGTTAGGATGGTGACAACCATGCATGCAAAGCGTAATTGCAGAAAAGGGTGTGTGTTATTTGTAGTGCATATTTCTAGCGACAAAGGTAAAGAAGTTGAAGATGTAGATGTTTTGAGTAGGTATCCAGTTCTACAACAATTTAAGGATGTGTTTCCCACAGAGATTTCAGAGTTTCCACCTTATAGGGAAGTAGACTTCTCTATTTAGTTAGTTTCAATGGTAGCTCCAGCATCAAAACCACCTTACAGGATGAGCACACCTAAGTTGGTAGAGTTAAAGTTGCAGCTGAAAGAGATTCTTGACAAAGGATATAATAGATGAAGTGTATCACCTTGGGTCACGCAGATATTGTTTATAAAGAAGAAGGATGGTACTCTCAGATTGTGCATTGATTACAGGCAGTTTAACAAAGTGACCATCAAGAACAGGTATATGTTGTCAAGGATTTATGACTTGTTTGACCAACTAAAGGGAGCAGGAGTGTTCTCAAAGATTGACCTGAGATCTAGAAACCATCAAGTATGCATCAAAGAGGAGGACATTTACTAGACAGTTTTCCGAACCAAGTATGGGCATTATGAGTTTCTTGTAGTTCCATTCGGTTTGACTAATGCCCCAACGACATTTATATGATTGATGAATAAGTTTGTTATTGTGTTCATTGATGACATATTGTATAATCTAAAAATGAGGAAGTGCATGTTGAGCATTTAGCAGCAGTTTTGAGGTTGTTGAGAGAGCATCAGTTGTATGCTAAGCTCAAAAAGTCCAGTTTCTTTTAGACTAAGCTACATTACTTGGGACATGTTGTCTATAAGGAGGGCATAGTAGTGGATCTAGAGAATATAAGATATATCATGGAGTGGTGAGCTCCAAAGAATCTGGATGAGGTGAGATCTTTCATGGGGTTAGAAGTGTATTATAGGAGGTCCATCTGGAACTTCTCACAGGGTTCTTATCATATTACATCATTGTAGAGGAAAGGTAAGAAGTTTGAATGGACAGAGGAGTGTGAGGCCGGTTTTGATCATCTTAAGTAGTTGTTCACACATGCTCTAGTGTTAAAGATCATAGATCTGCACAAAGAATTTGTAGTATGTACATATGTTTGCAAGAGAGGAATTGGTGGAGTACTTATTCAGGAAGGACAGGTAGTGTGCTATGCGTCACAAAAACTGAATGAGCACGAGCAAAACTACCTGACACATGATCTTGAGCTAGCAGTGATCATACATGCATTGAATATGTGGAGGCACTATCTTCTGGCAAGAGGCTTGTACTCATGAGTGATCAAGTGGGTTGAGATACTTGTTTGACCAGCTAAATCTGAATGCCATGCAAGCTAGATGGTTGGCCACAGTCAGTGAGTTTGAGTTCGAGATCAAGTACATCAAGGGAAAGGAAAACATGGTTGCATATGCTCTTAGCAGGCGGATATAGGTAAATCATATAGCAGATATGAGTTCCTATGGGACAAATCTACATGATGGGATCTTTCAGGCAGGTCAACAAGATGTCAAGTATATGGAGATTGTGCATAGGTTGCAACGAAGTACATGTACATGTAGTGGTAAAGGTACATGTACAAGCAAAGGTACATGTATAGGTGCAGGTATAGGTGCACATGATGTGGACTATTGTCTCACAGCAGATGGACTAGATAGACTTAGGAACAGGATATATGTATTAGACAACAATGAGCTTAAGAAGGTGATCTTGAGGGAGTTTCATGCGAAACCATATTCAGGTCACCCAAGCTATCAGAAGATAATGACCACATCGAATAAGTTTTATTATTGGCTGAATCTGAAGAAGGACATAGTAGAGTTTGTGGCTAGATGTTTGGATTGTCAGTAGGTAAAGTTGGAGTGTAGGCATCTAGGTGGATTGCTACAGCCGATTGTGATTCCAGAATGAAAATGGGATGTCATTTCCATGGACTCTATCACATGATTTCCAAGGAGAGTGAGACAACATGATTCCATCATGGTTGTTGTGGACACATTGACAAAGTTTGCGCACTTCATTCCAGTTAACACTATGTATTCAACTAGTGATGTGGCTCAGGTGTTCATCATAGATGTGGTTAGAATACATGGTATTCCAAAGAAGATTGCATCAGATAGGGATGCAAATTTCACTTCCAAGTTTTGGAAGGAATTATTTCTAGGTTTGCGTACATAGTTTGCCTTCCGTACAACTTATCATTTGCAGACATGTGGACAGACAGAGAGGGTCAAAAAGATCTTGGAGGATATGTTGAGGATCTGTGTGATGCACCAGTAGAGAATATGGGAGGAGTATCTTCCATTAGTTGAGTTTGCATACAACAATGGTTATCAGGAGTCATTGAGGATGAGTCCTTTTGAGGCATTGTATGGGTGGAGTTGTAATAATCCCATCACTTGGAGTGATCCAGTGAACATGGTGTTGATTGGACCAGACATGTTGGCATACATGGAGTGGGAAATGTAGGTAATCAAGAAGAATTTGAAAGTAGCACAGGATAGGTAGAAGAGATATTTAGATCGAAATAGGTTGTTCAAGGAGTTTTAGGTTGGGGAATAGGTGTACTTGCACATCAAACTAAAGAAGATATCCTTGTGGATTGGATCATGTGCCAAGATGGCACCACCGTTTTGTGGACCTTTCAAGATTATTGAGAGGATTGGACCAGTAGCCTATCAACTTAGACTTCCTCCGAAGTGAACATCCATGATGTTTTCCATGTGTCATTACTTAAGAAGTATGGTAAAGATGTTGATAATGTGATTGACTGGTCTGTATTGCATGTGGATCCAAATGGAGAATTACAGTCGAAACCTCAGTGTATATTGCAGAGATAGGTGCTCATGCTCTGGAACTAAGAAATCGAGCAAGTTAAAGTACAGTGGAAGCACTTTGGGCCCAATGAAGCTACATGGGAGATGGCACATCAGATGCAGGTGATGTATCCTTTATTGTTTGCCAGTTGAGGCAAATCAGTTTTGGTATGATGTTTGGTATATGTTTTTGGTACCTGTTTTGGTGATGTTTTGATATGTGTACATATGTATATGGATGTAAATACCACCATGAGATATGTTATAAAGCTTCAATAAGCGGTATGGGTGTCATTTCGTTATAGTTGTCATGTTGTTATGTTGGTTTACTTTTCAATAGGGTGATCATTGTAAATATTACATCGAGCTATGTTATAAATCTCCATAGGAAGTTTGTTTTCTTTTCGGTGGTTTTGTTGAGGTATAGGTGTGGTTGAACATCAAGTATGGTGTCCCCCAAGGGGGAGCATTCTGTAGCAGCCCTGTTGAAAATTCCATGTAAAAAAATTTAATAAAGGAAAAATAATAACCACGGTTGATGGGACACTTATTCCAAGTTGAATGTTGGGCAAGACATCCTACTGTGGGTGTTCATTTGGTTTATTATGGCTAAGGAAATTGGCAAAGGCAATGGCTAAAGCATTTGGAAAGGAAAAATGGCATTTTTGGCACATTTATTTGTGAAAAATAATGGAAATTACGAGAAAAGGAAGGTGAAAGGTCACAGGTTGCATGTGAGGAGGAAAATGAAGGAAAATAATAGAAAATGAAGAAAATAGAGGCCTATTGATAAAAAGGATTTTGAGGATCAGTTGGTACCATTTTTTCAGTTCAGTTTTGGATCTCTCTCATTATTCTCTCTCTCTCTCACTCTTGGACACTTAGAGTTTTCTTGGAGCACTTTGGCATTGGACCAAAAAAAGCAAAGAAGGAAAGAAGACGGAAGGAGCAAGCAAGGATGTGTGGGATCAAGCAGCTACTGTAGGATTCTTTACAGGTATAGATTTTCATGTATGTTTTCCTTGCTAGATTTGGCATGCATGGTATTGCATGCGGTTCTTTGTTGTTATGGCATGGGTTTTTTCAAGTGTGACAGTGTTTTCAACCTAACCTTTCCATTTTCGTATAGCCATGGTGTGACAGGGTTCTTATGTTTCAGTTGAGCTAGATTACTAGATGGATTCGACGTTGAGTGAGGTGGATCTCTAAATAATATAACACATGACCTAGTAACCCTTGAACTGGATTGTGGGTTGTGTAAAGCTAGATTTTGTGTTGCCTCAGTGGGCCTAGGAATCCTCCATCAGTGAATGGCAGGATATACAGTAAATCCTATAGGTGGGTGCTCTCCATTACGCCTAGTAATCCTAGGATGGGATATGCGTTAAATCTGGGAGAGTGGGTCTAAGTTTAGGGCCTAGTGATCTAGTGTGGATTGCGGTAAAGGCTGAGAGACTTGGAGATAGGAAAATTGCTCACGATGTAGGTGGATAAATCCGGTGGCATCCATGCTTGGTTTGGCCTAGTGATCTGGGGGAGATCATGGTAAATCCTTTTGTTACATGTTATTGTTTGGCCTAGTGATTTGGGATGGATTACGATAAAGCCTAGTTTCTATGGATGAGGGTCAGGTGGTGTAGCCTCGGGATGCCCTGGTTGGTTCTTTTGGTTTGAGTCTCACATTCATGCTTGGAATATGGCATGAGGGTAAATGGTTGAAGAGAGAATTGGCTCAGCCATTCTATGGTCAAGTGGAACGTGGTAGTCCCATCACAGGTTGGATTTTGAATTCATTAATAAGAGGTTCTTTCCTTAACATATTATGTGTAAATGTATTGGTTTATATTTGTATTCTATGGTTGATGTATCCTTGGTATTTATGTTGTCATTATGCTGGTTATAAGCATGTGTTATGATAGTGACGATGTATGGCTCTCCTTATGTTTATATTTATAATTTAATGGATAGTGTATATATGACCTAATAGATGATAATGCAGCTAATGATATAAGGGAACAATGATTCTTAGTGATTCCTAGATAAGTATGAGACCCATATGCTCAACTCTATTGTTTAGACCTATATATGACATATTTGTGACATGTTTGACGAAATTCATGTCATGGATAGTGATAAGGTGCTCAAAATTATGCTCAAAAATAAAAGTTGTAAGAATGGTGTCGAACCTGAACAACCACGTAGTGTTTGTCATCTTGAATCTGGAACAACTCCTTTTGCGCAAAATAAACACCGTATGCTCCTAGAAACGCGATTTGTTCATTTTCCCAAACAGACAAATTTGGTGTAGGAGTTGACAGGGATGCTGACTGGGGATCCGTACAACCCATTCAGCAAAAAGAATATTCCTTGGAATATTTTATAGAATATCCTTAGAATATTCCTTCCAAGTGGCATCATCATATTGTGATAAGTATCAAAATTTCATTGGTTTAATGGTGTATAGGTGGACCAATAGGGAGGTGACACATGGCTAAGCCTAGGGCAGCCACGTGACCTCCCCGAGGTCAATCAAAATTTTGTTGGGTAAAGGTCAGGCTTGAACCCATGACCTTGCCTAGAAAAACGCCAATTCTTAACACTCTTCCCGCAAGTTATGACTTAACAACCTATGGGCGCGGGTTGATGTTATGGTTTGTTAATCGTCAGGCTCGGGGGCAGGTGGACTTAACCGCTCCCCATGTGGCCACTTTACCACAAATAGTTCTGTTACATTCACCACTGAAGGGAAGATCACCTCCTTGACCATAGACAAATCGTGCCATGTGAACATACATACCGCCTACCATAGCAACAAATGTCACCACCACTGCCTGCCTACTCCCTGCATGTAAACATGCTCCTCCTGAATACTAGCAGTGATTGTGACTGCGTGCGGGTTATAGGAATTTTTAACATCCCTACAATTTTTCCCACTGCGCGGTGAAATTTTCACCCAGTTAGCGCTTTTTGGGGCCAAATTGTAGGAACAGTGTCATTTTGTGAGAAATTTGTGGAGCGAATAGTGGCCTAACTATGAGAGGTTATAACTTCTCCATTTTTCGACCAAATTGGATGGAGAAAAAGGCTAGGTATCCATTTTTGGAAATTCTTGACTCATTGGAGCAAGTTTCAAAAGAATTTGAGCATCGTAAACACATATTTTTACACTTTTGAGCACAATAGAGAGGCTCAAGCCATTGGAAGCTGGACCAAGGAGACATAGCTCAAGAGGGGTGAACTCCTTCAACATGTTCCTGATGTGGTGTGTTTTTGGTGATGTTCTGTACATGTTTATGCTATTGTTCAGTCTCTTATTTATGTTAAAATTTCTCATAAAAACTCATTTTTCACTTGCAAAATTTATGAATCCTTAAGCACAATGAAAGAATTTTGTTTCTAATTTGAGGAGGATCTTAACACAACAATTTAATATTCTCAATTAGATCATTTTGGTGCTAGAGCACTAGGTTTTCTTTATGAAAGAAGGATTTAACTATTTTTGATTTTATGTCATGCTTACAAGGTTAAAACTCAAAAGAGGAGAAGGGAAGCTAGTTGTAAGCCCTTAAGTTGGGTCAAGGGGAAGGAGAGCAAGGTTGCCACAATCTCCAACACCAGTTCAGCCTCAAGCTACAGTTGAGACTCCAAAGATCATGTCTCATGAACGAGAACCTACAAACATGACAGAAGATGAGAAGACCTTCAGAAAGGCTTTCTTTGATATGACAGAGATGGTGAAGGTCCTCTATGGAGAGGAATACCAAGTTGCAAGGGGAAAGTTCCAAATCTCCCAAAGGAGAAGGTTCTTCAAGAGGAGGTAATGGAAATGGAGACAAACCTCCACCATCTCCACCATCTTCTTCATCTTATTCTTCACAAGAACCTTCACACTCTTCCACTAACACAACCCTTACTCATACTCATCATCATACTTCCAAAGGAATTGGTAAATCACATTTTTTTAAACTTGATGTTAAATTTGAGCTGCCCATGTATAATGGTGAAGTGAATGCATAGAATATTAATAACTGGATTCATCAGTTGGAGGTCTATTGCAGAATTCAAAACCTTCAAGAGGATGGCATAAAGATTCAGTTAGCTTCCTTGAGAATGGAGGGTGCAGCACTAGTATGGTAGGAATCAAAGACCCAAGAGGAGATAAAAAAAACAGGGTAAGATCTTAATTTCTTGGAATGATTTCATTGCTGCAATCAAAAGAAAATTCTACCATCTAGCTTATATGCAGAAAGGCGTCATGAATTGGCAAAAAGCTTTAGACAGCTTAAAGGTCCAAATGTGCAAGATTACACCCAAGAATTCAAAAAAAGGTCTTTGATGTTAGGTGTATATTTGCAAGCACAAGACACGTTTCTCAACTACATAGGGGGTTTACACAGTTACCTTAAGCATACTATCTTAATGTTTAATATCAATAGTCTAGATGATGTCTGTGTGCAAGCCACTCAAGATCTGTTATTAAATGTTAGTTTTGTTGTGCTAATTTTAACTTCAGATTTATAAAGAAATGCTTGTCCATTTCTTCATGTACATAGGTTTTCTGATGGTGTTTGTAAATTAAAATAGGTAAATTTATGTCAAGTTTTATGTTAGAATCATGAGCATAATAGCATGAAATATAAGTGTTGAACAACATCAAGTAAATGTAAAACAAACCATCAAGAAAAACACTTAACACAGTGTTTTGATAAAGGAGTTCACCCCTCCTAGGCTACATCTCCTTGGTCCAGCTCCCATGGCTTGGGCCTATGTATTTGTTCAAAAAAGAAAAAAAGTACAGTTTACAATGCTCTACAGCTCCTAAAACCTACTTCAATGGACTCAGAGCATCCCAAAACCCCAAATATGACTCTCCAAGCTCTGCAATTGGACTACAACTAATCTAGGCTTGACCTCCTCTCCTGGTGGCCCTAGGCTTCCTTAAACTTCATCCAGTGAGGTATGGGCTTCTACCGGGCTTTACAGTGGGGGTTGTCAGGACCAGAGTCAAAACCCAGGGAGTCAAGACCAAGTATGAGTCAGGACATTGCTTGCTCTTTTCACCTTCCCATAGTGCCCAAGAGTACGTGCTAGTCCATGCCAAGTTGTCCCCGTGCCCAGTTGTCCGTACCCATAGTCCGTGACCAACGTCGAGAAATCACATACAGAAGTGCCTCTCTGCCTCTGCAACCTATTCCATTGTGCTCAAAATGTTGAAATCAACTAGGAACACCTTTTCTTGATCTCCATTTGGTCGAATTTTGCTCCAGTTATGACCAAAATTATTTTCTCTTAGTAATCTTCCACTAAAATTGGAGGAACTCCAGTTAACTCCACTAAATTTGGAGTTTCTGCTGAATTTGGAAGGTCTGCCAAAAACACCAGAGAATTAAACTCCAGTTTAATTAATTATTAATTACGGGTTAATTAGCAATAATCCAAGATTAGCGCACATTTTGTTAACACAATTAGGCTAACCGTTAGCATTAACCCTGGTGGTCTCTGTGACAATGGACACATGTGATGGTTAGTGCAACCCACAGTTTATGCTGGCGGTTGTGCAAAGCCATTTAGCATAGTCATTGGGGTGTGTTCACAGGCACCACAGCTTTGAAGGCGGTTATGCAGTGGTTAGGTTAGTGGGTAGTGTGGAGGGGGCTAGGTCCAGCCCCATCTCACAGTTCCGTTGTTAGGTGGTGACTAGGGCTAGGGCCAGGCCCCGGCCCTAACCCCCAATACAAAATTGTTAAACAACAAATATATGTAGGGTTCATAACTTGTTAAGAAACAAGTCGTGGGTGCAATGTTATGTCGCCTTGTTTGTGCAGAGGAGGTTGTGGGGTTAAACCTCGATGCCTCCATAAAAATTTTACACTGCAGCAATGACTGACCTTTGGAGAGGGACATGTGATGGCCTCCAGGCTTGCCACCTATCCCCTCCTCATTGGTTCTCCATTAACCAATCAAAATATTCCACGCCACCACACTTGTAAACCAATAAAAACATGCCACTTGGTGAATTCGAATCGGCCATTAACCAACCTTGACTTTCTACAATCACCTGCCACGTCAGTAGTCCGTACTAGTGACTATACATTTTTTTTTAATTTCTTATGTTTGGCAAAGTGGTCAGTGGGCTCTATCTTCCTCATACGAACTCCATTTTGAACGAAATGAGTTGCATTGGGATTTTTTTTCTGAGAGAGACGCATCCATTTAGGTTTTGAACGATTCCGAGCACTTTGATTTTTGAGCTAATTTTTTCCCCTAATCCAGATTCCGATCACTCCTTCTCACTAGAGGCTTTTGGGCCCACAAACGCTGCTTATTTGATAATATTTGAATATTATTCTCCTTCCCAAGTTTTATCAACTGATTCTACTTGGAAATATCTCCATGATGACCACTTGGGTTCACTAACATACCTTGCCTTGCAAATGGCTTCGCACTTCAACCAATGTTCTCCTTTTGTTTTTGACCCAATCCAACAATTGTTGGTTGCTTGCTGATTACCCTATTGTACCAAAGCAATCCCTCAGTTCTTGGAAAGCTGACTGATGGCCTTTCCACTGAGAATCATGTTCCTCCTGTGCATCATATGCATTTGATGCAAGCTTCTCCTTGGAAGCCACTTTTTCAAGTTAAGCTCGTCTGATTGAACTACAAAAATGAGTTCCACTATCAGTAATAACAAGAAAATAAATGACCATTATTTTACCTCCACGGTTCCAAATTCCACATCTGGAAGAATGCATTCACCATCTCTTTCGCTTCTTGGTGTCAACACATGAAATCACATAAAATAGCTGCAGTTTTTTTTTTGGCATTTTTTTCCACTTTCGCTTCTTGATTCCATCATCCTCCAGTATTAAAATTTTGCTCATGTCATGATTTGAGAATGAAGGCTAATCATGAGCCTCTTTCTCAAGCATGAACCTTCCAAAATCCTGCAAAATCTTGTCACAAGAAACACCTTTAAAGGTTAATGGTGTTCGAGAAACACTCGTGCAAGAATATAACTTGACGACCTCTTCCTTTTGCTTCTTCAAAGCAACAAATGTCAAATCATGTGAACATATCCATGTACTCTTACATCTTTTTATAAACCAATTTGTTATAAAACATTGACTAAACATAAGTCAACAAAACATGCTTCTTCAAACAACTAACTTTCAAGTCAAGCAAAACATGTACAACAACTTGACGATTTACAACAAGAATTCCACATTCTCATGACAATTCTTCACATCTCCCTTTCACCTTTGGAGACAAAATCAACTCTTCCAAGTCGATATAACATACATTTAACAATTAATCGACCACACAAGCCAACACACATGCATGTGAAAATGATCAACATTATCAAGTTGACAACATACACATTAAATAAGAAATCAACCAACACAAGTCAATCACTCATGCATGTTCAAGCACAATGAAACTATAAAAAATTCCACTATTCACACACACAAACTCTCGTGCATGTATAACAATTCTCAACCCTCTCACAAGTACAATCACAAGTAAAATAATCCCATTGGTATGCATGAGTACTTAAAGGGTTGAAATGACCAAATTTGCTATAATAAAGTGATTTAACATACTCCACTTTCGAACACCTTCCTAGTGTAAACATGCAAGTGCAACATGCATGCAAATTTGTAGTTGCAAATTTCCATATTTTCTACATCTAAGTGAGTCAACATAACTCTACTTTTCCAACATATTGCTTCATGCAATATGAAGCATACTTCCAGGAGAAAAGAAATGCATCCAAATGACAAAGAAATGCATCAATAAGGAAATGAATCTAAAAGGAAATGCATCCCTAAGGCAAGATTTGCATCAATTATCAAAAGAAATGAAAGGCCTTAATTGGTTAATAAATCTAACCATCTCTTTCCAAACCATTTCAATGGTTCTTCTTTCAGCTGCACTTCACCATGTGTATCATATTAACCCATATCAATTATGGAATCCTCTTTTCCATATTTGCCAAAATATCTCTCCACCTTCTTCAAATGTCATGGATGACTTGTTGAATGAAAATTCCAACACTTGTTTATAAGATGACCCTACTTATGGCAATGAGTGAAAAGTAATTGAAATTTCTTTTCAACGTAGCCTCCATTATCCAATGGATCTTTGGCTTGATGTCTCTTTTGTTTTGAAATTTTCCTGTGTATGGTTATCCTCTTCCAACACCTCGAAACAGTATGGTTATTCAAACCAAAAAGGAACATGTAAATTTTCTCTAAATCTTATGTGAAGATTTACCATGTTTATCATAATCAAAAGAAACTTGGTTAAAGGCATATTTATACCTTGCACATTCACATTTGCCACCTTCTTGAGGAGGTGAATTTCATGAGGTAGTGGATATCCTCGAAATACCAACAATGGTTTCAATGACCTTAGAGATTTCAACATCCCCTTGTTTGCCATTTCCACTAGTTGCATGCTTATGAGCATCTTCTTGCAAAGTGGGAATAAAACTTTTGCATTCCTCATGAACAAAACTTCACAAGCTTGAGGTAATTAACATGTAATGAAAGTCCTTCTTGGCATACTTTCATGTGCCTCCTTGGCTTTGGATCATTCTCCATAATTTTTTCCATAACCAAGGCCCAAATACCTATGCCTTTCCTCAACAACAATTGGCTCAACTATGCCTTGTGCATGTTTTCCTAACCCTTTACCTTCATAGCCCATATTCATCAATAATTTGGACCCTATTCCTCTAATGTGTCTTTCAAAGGCACCAAAACTTTCATTTTGAGAGGAAATTGAAGATAAACTTGAATTGCATACCTCATATTCATGCACATACTTGGCTAGGGTTTGCTTGGCATCATGGAGTTGAATCTCTAGCTCATGCATCTTTTCAAGAAGTTGTTGCTTCTCCTCCTTCATGGCCATCAACTGCTCTTGAAGTATAGGGTTCTCCTTCCTATCTTCATACATCTCTTGCACCATATATCTCATGATGATAATATCTTGCAACATCTTTTCATCAAAGAATATTTCTAAGGAAGATGGATTAGAAACATCACTTGTTGAAGATGCCATCACACTTGTAATGCATCAAAAAGCTTCACAAATATGCAACCATTAAAACCCTACTTGCACAAAACTCAAGCAATCAAACAAATAAACTTTGCTCTGATACCAACTTGATATGTTATTGAATGTTAGTTTTGTTGTGCTAATTTCAACTTCAGATTTATAAGCAAATGCTTGTCTATTGCTTCATGTACATAGGTTTTCTGATGGTGTTTGTAAATCAAAACAGGAAAATTTATGTCAAGATTTATGTTAGAACCATGAGAAGAATAGCATGAAAGACAAGTGTTGAACATCAGCAAGTAAACGTACAAAAAACCATCAAGAAAAACACTTAACACAGTGTTTTGATAAAGGAGTTCACCCCTCCTGGGATACATCTCCTTGGTCCAGCTTTCATGGCTTGGGCCTCTGTATTTACTCAAAAAAGAAAAAAGTATAGTTTACAATGTTCTACAGCTCCTGAAACCTATTTCAATGGACTTAGAGCATCCCAAAACCCCAAAGATGACTCTCCAAGCTCTCCAATTAGACTACAGTTGATCTAGGCTTGACTTCCGCTCCTGGTGGCCCTAGGCTTCCTTAAACTTCAACGTGGAAAAATCACATAAATAAGTGCCTCTTTGCCTCTGCAACCTATTCCATTATGTTCAAAATGTCGAAATCAGCTAGGTGGTGGGCTCCAGTATTGTAGTAATAATGTTGCAAGTCCTGGGACTCCCTTCTTTACTTTTATCAACGCAGTAGTTCATAACAAACTTGGAAGCGACGGTGCTATATGCACAAGTACTAGATCTTACCGCAGGCTGTCACTGAATTAGTTGGCACAAGTCTGCTAGGAACTTAAGCCAACTTCTATGAGCTCTTAGAAGAAGCTTTTAACTATGATGGATGAAAGCTAACTCAAAGGAGGCTAATCTACTTGCAGTAAGAAGCGGAAAGCTGAAAGGAAATGCAAACCCTAGTTCTACCGACTAATCCTACTAGTGCAAGAAAAGAGATTAAAGTAGTGGAACTAGATGCCACTGACTATTGGAAAGGTAACATGCATCTGACTAAGCTAAATCTGAAGAGAAATATGAAAAAAAAACATATTTTTGCATTGATGGGTTAAGGGTAGGTGAGGAGGTATCACAGGTGCTCCACATGTTATTTTCCAAACTGATCAAATGAAGACTAAGAAAACCAAAGATCTAGCTACTTTAACCCAATTTGACCTAATTACCAGAAATCATGATGGATAGAAGTTTATTGGAAGAAAATCATGTAAGACAACTATGAAAGCCAAGCAAGAATGGATCTAAGCATGTAATCACAACTGGTACCAACTTTTGCAACTAAGAATCTAACACTAGCAATTGCATGAAGAAGCAAGAACAATATTTTTATGGCAGCAAGGACGCCTTGGTCTCAGCGCATGGTCCCAAAGAGGGAGAGGTGAGATCAAGGGTTGCTTGATGGACCTTTTCGAAGATCTTTTCTATTACCAACCTATTAAATCACCCTGAAACACGAACAACTACTTCAATCATCAAAAATGGACTAAGTAACCAAGCAAGATTGTAACCTACTAGCAGAAATTATTTGAAGGCAACAAAACATATAACAGTACATAGAGGAGGTCCTGGCACTTGGGTTGGGCCCAACCCCAAGAGCTACAAGCTCCTAAGAAGAAGCTCAGAGCTAAAGCAAAATGAAACTGATCTCCATTATTCAGAAAATAACCATGTCACAAAAATGTTTACAGCAAAAGCTCCAAAGTGAGCAAAAACAGAGCAGCACTAGAGTGAAAAATACAAATGTTCCAAAAGTAAACTATGAAGCCTAGAAGTCTTCCTTATTATACACTAAGAGGACCTCCAACATCCCTCCTTAACTCAAGGGGCTCGACTTCTCAAACTGCAAGTAATAAGGCACTTTACAAAAATCTGCTCGACTGCCCTTGGGAATCATCTTCGGTGGCCTGCTGAACTCCGAGCTGATGGTGGAGAATTTGAGGAAGGGGCCATTTAGTGCAGGAGACACCCTTCCTACGAATCCTCAGCCTTGTTGCCTCGTGTTTGGCTGTCAACTGGCTCATAAATGTTTGACCTTGGTCCAAAAGTTGTCCAAAAATCTGCAATAACCACGTATTAGACTCCATGGTCAAGTGACTACTCTCATTCATTCAATCAACATAAATATACTCAAAAGCATGCATTAAATATGAAGAATGGTGGATTAATCACGAATAATAGGCAATAATGAGCCCAATAAGTTACCCATTTTTGGGGCTCATCATCACCCCCTACAAAAAGGGTTGCTCATCCTCTGAGCAACTAATCCAACTCATCATCTTTGATTGCTTTGACTACTTCCCTCAAATACCAGGCTTCCGAGGTGATGTCTTCTTCTTGGTCATGAAATCCTGCTTTTCTCTCTACTTGCTCCCACTACCTGTGTTCCTCTTCTTCTTTGACTCCTTCTAGCAGTCCTAAAAGCAAAGGAGCACTGAACTTTAGGCTGATCCAGTTGGCCTGTAGATTCTGCATTGACTGTTTATAGAGGGATACTCTTGCCAAGGCCTCCCTCATCCTTGTTGGGGAGTGATATTCTCTTATCTTCAGACTGTGGGATAGTGTTTTCCACCTCCTAGTGCAAGCATGAATGTAGTTATCCCCCGACAGTCTTTCCATGTCCTCAAAATGAGCAATGGCTTGAGCTTGTCGTTCAATGTAATCTGGCAGAACCTGAGGGTTATTGGCCAGGTGCTAGTGGGCATATATTAAGGCTGAGGGATCCTTCGGCTCTGCTCTGATCATGAGTGGCTCACTTAGCTCCCTGTTCATGAGATTTCAAATCTCTGCCACCCTTTTTTCCTCATGATTTAACCAAGAGCCCATGGCCATATTGCACATCTCCCACTGTAGTGTTGAGGTCCCACAAGTTCATGTTAGGAAGGGCCAAGTTGTGTAAGTAGAATTCTGATAATTTGGCCTTATCCTCTGCTGAGCTACTGTCACACAAAGCCATGAATTGATGGTAATTTTGAAATGGAATGGTGCCCCTTTTGGCCAAGGTGTTAATCTGGAACTGCAACCATTGATCTTTCAGATATAAGGCATATGACATGGCAGGTTACCTACACTGCAAGGCCTCTACTGCCCAGCTGGCCATGCAAGCCAGTTGGGCCTCCTTTTCTTGTACCTGTTGTTGTAGAGGCTGTATTTCCTCTGCTGCCCATAACTCTTTCTCTTGCAGCCACTTTGTTAGTGCCTCAACCTCAACCTGCAGCCCGTCCCCTTTCTGCTATTCATCAGAGGTTTCTTTGTTTTCTGGAGGCCTTTCCTTTTGCTTTTGTTCTCCCCAGATGGGGGGGGCTATCTTCCTTATGACTTCCCTGGAGCTGCAGCTGCTGTTTCAGCAGCTCATTTTCTTCCTGTAGTTTGGCCCTTTGACTACTCTCCACATGCCTTACCATGGCCAATTCTTTTCTTGATTCCTTGAGTTGTTCTTCCAGGTGGCCTATGTCTGCCACACCCTTGGACTTAGCAATCCTCATCCAAGTGTGAGTCCTAATTATTTCTTCTTCCAGTGCAAATAAAAGTGGCACCGCGAATTTCTAGGGAATTATCTTCCTGACTTCTAACAAGTTATAGTATGAGCCCAAGCTAAGCTGAGGGCTTGGTTCCAATATTTCCTCTGTCTTCTCTTCTACCTGCGAGTGTTTGGCTGCCTTTTCCTCCAGTTTCTTGGTCTCCCTTAGCTGAACTAGAGTTTCTTGTAGAGATTTCTCAGCTTCCAGTAGAACTGTTTTTGACTCCATCATCTTAATTCTCTCTCTCCAGGTGGAGGTTTTCGGGTTTCCTCGTTCATAGGTGATGGACATCTTTGCAGGGGACTCTTCTTTCAGCTTAGGTGTTGTGTCCTCAATGACAATAGGTGCCTTTGATTGAGGCTGGGGTCTACCTGCTTTGATCTGTATGCTCCTCCTTGCTTTAAAGTACATGGAGGTTTGCCTTTTTCTCTTCCCTATTTATTTTGGAGGTGTGCTTAAGGCAGCAAACACAGCTGCTACCTCCCTTGCCAATATCTCAGGTGATTTCTCCTCTTACTGTCCTCTTTCCATGCTTCCTGTAGAAGCCCCTGTGTCAACTGTTTCTGTCTGTGTTACTGCTATTTCAGGATGTGTCTTTTCCTTTTGTTTCTGTGTGTCTGTTGTGGCTATGATAGCCTTCATTTGGGGCTTTTCAGCCCTCCCTTCTCTACTCTGCATTCTCTTTTCCCGTGGTGTTTGTGCTGTTGTCTGCACCTCTGTTTTAGGCTCAGCGACCTGGCCCATTTCTCCTTTTTATTTTTGTTCTTGTTGTGCTTAAATGTCCTGCACTCCTTCACTATTGGTTTTCTCACCTTCTTCAATGTGTTCTCCTTCCTCACTACTGGATGGGGTGATATTTTCAGCCAATATTCTAATGTTGTCACCCCTATACATGTTTCGGAAGATTTCCAAAGATATGGGGACAGTGTAGGTGTGCAGGGCATCTTCCACTACTAGTTTGATGAGCCCATGGTGGGCCAACTGATCTGGGGTCCCCTCATTCAATTTTGTACCACATTCAATGAGTGACTGAAGAGGAAAATAGGGAATGATTAGTTTCATTGCTGGAGGTAAATCAATTCCATGTCTAAGTTCACACAGCAACCTGAAATGATAACCATAGACGATGCCAAATCTTCCTTCACAGGTAATGTACTTCATGATTTGGAAACTGACTTCACTCCAGAGAGGGGGCAAGTTGGTTCTCCTCACCCCGTTTTTGTCTTCTACAGGATGTTCCTCGGGTAGAAAGAATGCTTTCTTGGCAGCTTGGCCCAATGCCCTCTCTTCTTTGCTCCAAGGGAGCCCTAACGGTAGACTGGTAACTCGACTGATGAGCTCGGGGGTAAGTTCTAGGGTCAAACCCCTAAAACTAACTGTGGCATGTGTCTTTGATTGAGGTCTCAGGGACATTAAAAATTCCTCAGCTATCTCCTCGTCATGACCCTGAATTTTGTCAAAGAATGACATCCAATTGGCTTGCGTGAAAAGGTTCACCACCTCAGGGTGCTCATGCAGTTTGTTGGAGTCCGAGGGTTCTTTCCTTATGAATCCCCCTGGCATGGTGAGAGTGTTTTTTTTTTTATGCTTTGGTCAGGAAAGGGAATGTTGTTTATGGTTTCCCCCTAGACTCAAGGAAGGATTCCTCGGCTGTTCAATGTCAATTAGCAATCAATCCCTAGTTTCAAGACTGTTGTTACCCAAGACTCAGCTATCTGTTTATGAAAGGAAGAATTTTGTTTCTACAGATAGAGTACAGAGATCAAGTTTTCTTCTCAGCACACATTCAAATAGGAAAAATTAAAATTTTTCCATACACAGGCTGGCCCCCAGAGTTGCATATATCCCCCCTACAGGAGAATTTTTAAACAACATAGGAAACATGGAAGAGAATCTTGATGCAGAAACAAAGGGGAAACCCAGTGCAATACACAGGCAAACGTTTTTTTTTCCAATACACAGGCAGATTGTTTTCCTTTGATTCCCCAATATGATGTCGTTCAATTCACCACCTTTTCAAAACATACCATGCATAGAAGAGTTTTTCAAGCCTACCTCATTTGGAGCTCCTAATTCGACAAAGAAAAATCCCTGGCTTCCCTGCTCCGGAAATATGTGCAATATTTCCTGTAGGACTCTTCCTGTAGAAGACCCCCCCGAGTTCCTGTAGAATGTCACTGCGCCTCTGAGCGAGCCCGATGCGTGGGAGATTTTCAAAAACAGGTAGAAAATCCCATGGAGGACGATTGGTATACAGTTTTTGGAAGCAGAGGACGCGTACTCCAGTCGAGGACGTTGCAAGTGCAAAATGAACAGAAGGTGGTGTAAGTTTCAGCGGAGCATCTTTTAACTTCGGCATAATTCATGGTGAGGGAATGAGGTGGCTGGACCGGACCGTTGATCCGACGTCACAGCCATGATTTCTCTGCGTATTTCTGACCGTCATCACCTCTCCTCTGCCGTTAACCGTTGTCACCACTACCAGTCCCAACGATTTTTCCTTGAATGGACACTCCACATGTGTTGGCTGCACATCCCATCGGAGATTTTGAATGTAACTGGGCTCGTTCGGATCTCACGAGGCTATGTAACTGGCTGAGGGTGGCCATTGACTGGCCATCGATTCCATTCGATCCAAACAATTTCCATAGGCATGCAGCTTTTGAAATATAGTTTATGCAATTGACGAATAAGTTTAGGCACTTACCTGTGTGGTCACGGCTGCGTTATGCAGACTTCGGGTCTTGGAACCACTCCTTCGTGTGCTGCTGCTTCATGCACGGGTTTTGGAACCCATTCCTTCGTTCGTTGATGCTGCATGCACAAGTTTTGCTTGGCTTCAGCTACTAACAATATTTTCACGTTCAAGATGAGCCCTTTGCATGTTTCCTTTGTCGTTTTGGATGTCCCTGTCTCCAGAGTATGTCTTCCAGAGGGATCAGCTACTACAGGATTCCTGTAGAATGTCCTGTAGCTGCTTCTCCTCCCGAGATGAAAGCTAAACAAGCAGGGCTATACTGCTGATGAGGATTCCAGATGGAGATTGACAGTAAGGTGGGCGAGACACTACTGCTTGAGTTGTTACTAAAATTTCTTGCTGGCAGGATGAAGAAAGCGTGTTTTTTTCTTTTTTCCTTTTTTTGGTAGGAACAAATAACAGGATGGGTGCAGCGGAGGTGTAAGGAGATGAAACAGGTTGACATATGGTGATGGATGGAAGCAGGGGTGCTTGAAGACCTAACAGGAAAATTCCAACCTTCAGATTTTCTCCCAAGATCAATTTTGGCATGTCTGAAGGGTCTACAGGAACTTCCTGTAGAAGGCGAAATTTTGACCCAAATGTGATAAAATCTTAGGAAAGGGGAGTGGTCATGGAGGAAGTGCTTGTGAGGGGTGCTTGCAGCCTGAGGCTGACCTCTGTCCTTGTTTTGTGCGACCCTCCTAACCTGCAATGTCTTCGCTACAACCTGTAATTGTTCAACAGAAGTTAGGTTGATTCCTTGCTTTTTTCTCTTTCATTTTTTTTCTCTTTTTTTGAGAGAGAGAGAGAGAGACAGCTGAGGCACCTCCAGGAGGTTTTCACCCAAGTTGTCTACCCCAGGCACCTCTAAGAGGTTTTCACCCAAGGATCTTTTTATTCTTTTTCTGCCTTTTTTTTATGATCAAGGTCTGGGTGGAGTAGAGAAACGGCCCTCCTCCACTACCAGCACTGATTTGTCCAAAGTTTCAATGAACTCCTGCCTAGAGAGGGGTTTCCTATAGATTTTCAATCGATGCCCATTGACGAGCATGGGGATGGCTTCTTCGTCAACGGTCCTGATGAGAACTGAACCATTGTCGTTGCATTTCTCCACTGTATATGGTCCTAGCCACCTTGTCCTCAGCTTCCCTTTGAAATTCTTATATCTTGAGTCATATAACAGTGCCCAATCTCCGGGCCAAAATTCTTTTTCATTAAGGTGTCAGTCATGCCATATCTTTCTCTGGAGTTGGACCACTTTTGAGTGGAGGAGGGCATGCATTCTCTGTTCATCCAATCCATTCAACTGTAGTAATCTGTCCTGTTGTACATGGCTGAGGTCTAGGTCCAG
Source organism: Pinus taeda (assembly GCA_000404065.3). Lineage (NCBI taxonomy): Eukaryota > Viridiplantae > Streptophyta > Pinopsida > Pinales > Pinaceae > Pinus > Pinus taeda. Next base: position 67,802 of record APFE031309893.1, read on the forward strand.
CTGAGCTGCCAACCTCAATGTGTTGTACTCGAATTCTATGGATAGCAAATCTTTCTTCTCATAGACCAGCTCATAAGGTGTGAAACCTGTTGTAGTTTTCCAAGTGGTGTTGTAGGCCCAGGTGGCCTCAACCAAGTGATCTGCCCAATCCTTATTGTTGTTTCTCACTACTTTAGTCAAAATCTCCTCCAAAGCTCTGTTAGTGACTTCCACCTGCCAATTTTCTTGCGGATGATAAGGGGTGGAAGTCCTGTGCTTAATCTTGTGATGATCGAGCAGGTTTTCAATTAGATTAGAGGTAAACTGACTCCCTTGATCTGTGACTAATTCCCTTGGGTAGCCAAACTTGTAGAAGATATTTTCCCTCAAAAACTCAGCCATTTGTATTGATGGGGTAAGGGTAGGTGAGGAGGTATCATAGGTTCTGTCATGCGGAAAGAGTTATGTTTGCAGGCAAACCTAACCTCCCTAGGAGTCTAAGACTCTCTAGTGACAAACAAACCAAACAAGAACAATCCTTCTCTAAACACACATTATTCTATGAGAGATCAAGTGTTTTCCGATCTTACCTTAGGTCCAACGCTTGTTGTAGCAGTCCAGCCTTCCTGATCCAGATGAGCTCCTCCTTCACTTTAAGACCTGCATACACTAACAAAACAAACGATTACATAACACCTGAATAATTCATAAAACAAAGCATATTCATCACATAGACCAAGGAGTACATGAAATAATTCATTAACAACAAATCATTGAGAAGAATGGACTTATTTGTATTAAGGAAACAAAAAAGGAACCATTACAACCTGAGCCTTGGTGTTGTGCAAGCTTCTCCCAGGGTCCAGCAAGAGATTTCCTCTACTTTGACAAGCTCACCCACTCCCACTATGGCAACAAGGAAGGATAGTGATCTCTCCTCACAAGTCAACAATGGAAGTCCTAATTCCAGCAGCATTTACCCTTTAGAATGTTCAGCTTTCAACCTCCTCCCTCCCATGGCCCAATGCCTGTATTTATAGTATTCTAGAGGAGGTTATTCAGTTCCAACATCAATGGGATACTCCCTCTTTTGGATGGGGTAGCTCCTCTCTTGATGGGATAAGCTCCTCTATCATAGGGATGCATGAACCATCTGGAGGCGCTCAATACACGTCAAAAACTATTCTAGAAGGCTCTAGAAGTGACCACAAGTAACTTTTTAAAGATGAAACTCGCGCCTTTTGACCTTTACAGGGGTACGCACCCAACCTTTAGCATACAGAGCGTATAAGTACGCAAGTACAGTGTATTTGGGATGCGTACACGCAGGTAAGGTAGAGAGAATCTGTGTACCCAGAGATGAGCATGTTTTTAAGTGACTTTCTCTCTTTTGAAGTTTTGACATGAAGAGCAAAGGTATGGGGCTTGACAAAGAGGACAATATGGCTATTGATGGGGCCA
>APFE031309893.1:83721-139619 GCA_000404065.3 Pinus taeda
TTTCAAAGATATCAAATGTTACTCTAAAGCAAATATCGCAAAGGAGATCGTTGATATTTTCCTATTTAACAAAAAGCATGTAAAGCTAATCTAATCAAAGCAATTGTAAGATCTAAGCAAATCTATGAAAATCACTCAAAAGCGAAACAAAGGAAATGTATCTAACTTTTCAACTAAGATCTTAATCTAAGAAGCAAAAGCTTACTAGGATGATTCTTGGGATGTTTTACTTGGTAATGATCAATCCAAGGACTAGTTTATGCAGAATCACAAACTAATCAAAACAAAAACTCAATCTCTTTTGTTCTTTTTTAAAATGAAATTCACAACTTTAAATGAACAAGCTTATTGAAATTTTGCAAAGAGGCAACACAAAGGTAGGTCGCTCACGAGGGTAGATTTTGTGACTGGTCCGACTCCTAAGAAGACTGACAAAACGAGAGATATCTAAGGCTTTGCGACCTCTAAACCCAAAGTCACTACAGGACCAATATAAAAACCAAACCCTAAGGCTAAAATCTCAAGGAATTTCACTAAAACTTTCGACACTAATGGAAAAAGTATAGGTGAAGATTTTTGACAGTCAGCCAGTGGATCTGGGCAGTAAAGACTAAGAAAAACAAAAATCAAAAGGATAAAATGATAAAAGAGGGAAATTCTCTTAATTTTAACAGGGTACGCAGGCAGCCTGTTTAACCAAGTGCGTGCACGCTCTGTGTACACAGATACAGTGCGCACAAGTACGCACTGTGTCTAACTCAGAGGGTGCGTACTTCTGTAAAACAAAGAAAACCTAAGTTCTAATTCGACCCTAAGCTAAGCTACCCAAAAACACAGTCAAGCAACCAAAAAGCAAAATAAATAAGACTCTTTTCAGATCAAAGTAATAATCAAAGGAAAAATCAAACACATCAATGGATTCCCCAGCGGAGTCGCCAATTTGTCATGCGGAAAGAGTTATGTTTGCGGACAAACCTAACCTCCCTAGGAGTCTAAGACTCTCTAGTGACAAACAAACCAAACAAGAACAATCCTTCTCTAAACACACATTATTCTATGAGAGATCAAGTGTTTTCCGATCTTACCTTAGGTCCAACGCTTGTTGTAGCAGTCCAGCCTTGCTGATCCAGATGAGCTCCTCCTTCACTTTAAGACCTGCATACACTAACAAAGCAAACGATTACATAACACCTGAATATTCATCATAAAACAAAGCATATTCATCACATAGACCAAGGAGTACATGAAATAATTCATTAACAACAAATCATTGAGAAGAATGGACTTATTTGTATTAAGGAAACAAAAAAGGAACCATTACAACCTGAGCCTTGGTGTTGTGCAAGCTCCTCCCAGGGTCCAGCAAGAGATTTCCTCTACTTTGACAAGCTCACCCACTCCCACTATGGCAACAAGGAAGGATAGTGATCTCTCCTCACAAGTCAACAATGGAAGTCCTAATTCCAGCAGCATTTACCCTTTAGAATGTTCAGCTTTCAACCCCCCCTCCTTTGGCCCAATGCCTGTATTTATAGTATTCTAGAGGAAGTTATTCAGTTCCAACATCAATGGGATACTCCCTCTTTTGGATGGGGTAGCTCCTCTCTTGATGGGATAAGTTCCTCTATCATAGGGATGCATGAACCATCTGGAGGCGCTCAATACACGTCAAACACTCTTCTAGAAGGCTCTAGAAGTGACCACAAGTAACTTTTTAGAGATGAAACTCGCGCCTTTTGACCTTTACAGGGGTACGCACCCAACCTTTAGCTTACAGAGCGTACAAGTACGCAGGTACAGTGTGTTTGGAGTGCGTACACGCAGGCAAGGTAGAGAGAACCTGCGTACCCAGAGATAAACATGTTTTTAAGTGACTTTCTCTCTTTTTGAAGTTTGACATGAAGAGCAAAGGTTTGAGGCTTGACAAGGAGGACAATATGACTATTGATGGAGCCATATTAACTTCAGATAGCCATGGTGACAAATTTCAATGTAACAAGTTCTCTGCACATTATTTTCCAAACTGATCAAATGAAGACTAGGAAAACCAAAGATCTAGCTACTTTAACCCAATTTGACCTAATTACCAGAAATCATGATGGATAGAAGTTTATTGGAAAAAAATCATGTAAGACAACTATGAAAACCAAGCAAGAATGGATCTAAGCATGTAATCACAACTGGTACCAACTTTTGCAACTAAGAATCTAACACTAGCAATTGCATGAAGAAGCAAGAACAATGTTTTTATGGCAGCAAGGACACCTTGGTCTCAGCTCATGGTCCCAAAGAGGAAGAGGTGAGATCAAGGGTTGCTTGATGGCCCTTTTAGAAGATCTTTTCTATTACCAACCTATTAAATCACCCTGAAACATGAACAACTACTTCAATCAACAAAAATGGACTAAGTAACCAAGCAAGATTGTAACCTACTAGCAGAAATTATTTGAAGGCAGCAAAACATATAACAGTACATAGAGGAGGTCCTGGCACTTGGGTTGGGCCCAACCCCAAGAGCTATAGGCTCCTAAGAAGAAGCTCAGAGCTGAAGTAAAATGAAACTGATCTCCATTATTCAGAAAATAACTGTGTCACAAAAATGTTTACAACAAAAGCTCCAAAATGAGCAAAAACAGAGCAGCACTAGAGTGTAAAATACAAATGTTCCAAAAGTAAACTATGAAGGCTGGAATCCTTCCTTCTTATACACTACAAAGACCTCCAATAGCCCTCCTTAACTCAAGGTGCTCGGCTGCTCAAACTGCAAGTAATAAGGCACTTTACAAAAAGTTGCTCGGTTGCCCTTGGGAATCATCTTCGGTGGCTTGCTGAACTTTGAGCTGATGGTGGAGAATTTGAGGAAGGGGTCATTTAGTGCAGGAGACACCCTTCCTATGAATCCTCAGCCTTGTTCCCTCATGTTTGGCTATCAACTGGCTCATAAATGCTTGACCTTGGTCCAAAAGTTGTCCAAAAATCTGCAATAACCACGTATTAGACTCCATGGTCAAGTGACTACTCTCATTCATTCAATCAACATAAATATACTCAAAAGCATGCATTAACTATGAAGAATGGTGGATTAATCATGAATAATAGGCAATAATGAGCCCAATAAGTTACCCATTTTTGGGGCTCATCACTAGGAACACCTTTTCCTAATCTCCATTTGGTCGAATTTTTCTCCAGTTATGACCAAAATTAATTTCTCTTAGTAATCATCCACTAAAACTGGAGGAACTCCAGTTAACTCCACTAAATTTGGAGTTTCTACCGAATTTGGAGGGCCCGCCAAAAACAGCGTTGCATTAAACTCTAGTTTAATTAATGATTAACAATGGGTTAATTAGCAATAATCCAGGATTAACACGCAATAATCATGCATTTAGTTGACACAGTTAAGCTAATCGTTAGCCTTAACCCTGTTGGTCTCTACGATGGTGGACACATGTGATGGTTAGCGCAACCCAAGGTTTATGTTGGCGATTGTGGAAAGTTGTTTACCGTAGTCGTTGCAGTGTGTTCATATGCGTCGCGGTTTTGAAGGCGGTTATGCAATGGTTAGGTTGGTGGGTAGTGCGGAGGGGGATGGGGTCTAGTCCCAACTCACGATTTTGCTGTTAGGTGGTGAATAGGGCTAGGGCTAGGCCCCAACCCTAACCCCTAATACAAAATTGTTAAACAACAAATATATGTGGGGTTCATAACTTATTAAGTAACAAGTTGTGGGTGCAACGATATGTCACTTGGTCTAAGTAGAGGAGTTCATAGGGTTGAACCCCAGTGCCTCCATAGAAATTTAACACTGCACCAATGACCGACCTTTGGGGAAGGACATGTGTCGACCTCCAGGCTTGCCACTTGTCCCCTCCTCATTGGTTCTCCATTAACCAATGAAAATATGCCACATCACCACACCTGTAAACCAAAAAAAACATGCCAATTGGTGAATCTAGATAGGCCATTGACCAACCTTGACTTTGTACATTCACCTGCCATGTCAGCAATCCATGTTGTTGCCTGTGCAATGACTGTACAATTTTTTTTTTAATTTCTTCTATTTGGCAAAGCGGTCAGCGGGCTCTATCTTCCTCAAACAAACTCTGTTTTGAGCTAAACGAGTTGCATTGGGATTATTTTTCTGAAACGAATGTGATCATTCAGGTTTCAAATGATTCTGAGCACTTTGATTTTTGAGCTAATTTTTGCCCCTATTCCAGATTCCGATCAACTCATCTTGAGGCAAAAGGGAAAAACACCCAAGAATAAGGTATTAAAAATTCATTTAAGAATAAAGGAAAATAAAAGGGTTTCAAAGGGAAGGGAAAGAAAAATGCATTTATAAAAAAAGAAGGAGAGAAAGTAACATGCAAACATTGTTCCAGAGAGGGTCATGATGAAGCTCATTGTTGGAAGCTTCATCCCGAAATGAAACCAAGAAAATTCAACAACAAGGGAAAACAAAAGACAAATGCAACCACTCAACAGGATTTGGGATCTGATTCAGGCAATGAAACTAAAATGAAAACCATGGGTATAAAAGGAAAAGAATCCATTTCTAGCAATAGTTATTCTTGTTGAAGAATCTAGGGCAAATTATTATTAATGATTCTTCCATTGTCATTGACAACTGCTGGTGGTGTATTTTATTTTCTTTAGTTAAATTCTTTATGTTTTCTTTTTCTTCAATCATCAAACAATCAAAACAAGAAACTCAAAATACAATTGCACAAGATGTTGGCTCCAAGCCAAGGCAAACCTCTCCTCTTGAGAGTAAACCCTTGAATCTCTTTTTATAGATGTTTAGATGATGAATACCAAGACCCTTGAAAAGATAGACACCAAGTTCCCTCCAAAACAATTGTCACTATCCTCTGCTCTGTTTATTTCACTATTCCTTTCTCTTCTTCTCCATATGTCCCTGCTTTTCCCTATGTCCTTGTTGTCCAGTTACTGTCTTCGATTCCTCCTTTTCTTGGCTACCACAGTCCTTTGTTTATGTTGATCTCTTGAGACAGACTTGCATACTCCTCATTGAGTTATGATACTGTTTAGATGTGCCACTAGCGAGAACTAAATCTAATACCAAGAATCGCAATCACCACCAAGAGTTGTAGTCATAGTACATGTGCTACCACCGAGAATTATAGCCTCCACGAGATTTGTAGTCACGTTATATGCCACCACTGAGAAATGTAGCCTCCACCGAGAGTTGTATTCACGTTATATAAAACCACCGAGAGTTTGTTGCTACATGTATATACATAGGATACTACGAAGAGCAGTCACTGTATATATATATAATATATATATATATATTATATATCACTATATATGTGTGTGTATATATATATATATATATGAATATATATATATAGAGAGAGAGAGAGAGAGAGAGATATACAACCCTTTTATACCTTCTAAGAGTAATCACATCGTATCGATTTCAAAGGGACCTTCGATATATATTCCAATTTCCAAGATTCTAGAGATACTGTATGTATATATATTACAGACTTCTGAGATCCTCCATTGTGTATGTGTTAGGTTCTTCATTGATTGTAACTTATCTAAACTTTTTTATTTGACTCGACGTTACTCCTTGTATATATATGAGTCAATGATGGATCTTTGAACTGACATGAGAGCTTTGTAGTTAGGTCAACATATCATCAAGGAGATTACTTCATTTTCATAGAGCGGAATTTCTTGGTGATAGTGACACTTGTCTTGGAGTATTAGCCTTTGAATTTATGGCTTTCACAATAATTATTATTTGACCTAAAAACCTAAAGACATCAAGAAGTATTTTAACTTATGGCAATCGCATCTTGCTCATGAAACCCATGATGCAAGGAATAACAATATTTCTTCATAATATTATAGTTACAAGTCATAATGAAAACTGAACCTAGTTACTTTTCCTTAAACACTTCAAAATCACAAAATGAAACTCCAAATGAAAAGAGGAGAATAGAACTTTTTCACATAAGGGTGGTCTAAAAACATAACAAGATTGATACACTTTTCGATAGTGGCTCTCAAGCCAATCTTATCTCTGAAAACATTGTCAAAATTTTAAACTTGGAAACCATATCCACTTGGATGGGTGTGTGACAATGCACAATTGCAGGTTACTAGAAAATGTAAACTAAAATTCGCCATTACTACAAATTTCATAGATGGAGTGGAGCTTGATGTTGTGCCATTAGATATATGTGGGAATAGTTTTGGGCAACCCATACCTTTATGACAGAAAATCTACCTTCCATAGACATGAAAACAAATATCATGTATTCAAAGATGGAGTAGAATATATTATTAGAGCTCATAGCGAGAAATTAAATGTTTCACTTGTTAATGTGGGGAAGATGAAAAGACTAGTGAATTCAAGGAATAATTTTGTGCTTATAATGATCAAGCACAATAACGATGTTGATAATGGATCTTTTAAAGGTTGTGATTCAAAATTGAAATCTGAATTGGTTGATGTAGTTAACCAATATGATGAGATGTTTCAAGAACCAAAGGGATTACCTCCCAAGAGAGCAATCCAACATGAGATACAGTTGCAGCAAGATTGTCCTCTTCTTAACATTGGCATGTACAAGATGTCAATGATGGAAAGTGCATAAATTAAGAAGAAAATTCAAGAGTTGTTAAATAAAGGGATCATCAGACCATCTTCCTCACCATGTGGTTCATCTATTTTCTTGGTGCCAAATAATTATGGAACATGGCGCATGTGTGTGGACTTCCATGCATTGAACAAAATTACGTAAAGAACTGTTACCCACTTCCTAGAATATATGATTTAATTGATCAATTGAAAGATGCAAAGTATTTTACTAAGTTGGACTTAAGGAGAAGCTACCATCAAATTAGAATAGCTGAAGGAGGCATTTGGAAGATAGCATTCAAAACAAAACAAGGTTTATTTGAATGGCTAGTTATGCCTTTTGGTTTATGCAATGCTCCTGCAACATTCATGTGTGTGATGAATTATGTGTTGAGGCCATTTCTTGATAAGTTTGTTATAGTCTAATTAGATAACATCTTAATTTTCAGTAAATCTCATGATGAACATGTCATGCATGTAAGAAAGGTACTTGATGTCTTGAAAAAATAAAATTTGTATCTTAAGATGTCAAAGTGTGAGTTTGGAAAAACTTCTTTAGTTTACTTGGGTGATATTATTGGAGGAGGTGAGTTGAAAATAGATCCCTCCAAGGTTGATGTCATTTTGAATTGGCCAAGGCCTAAGACAGTTACTGAGGTAAGAATTTTTTTTGGGAGCAGCCCAATATTGGAGGAAATTCATCGCTAATTTTTCTCTTATAGCATATCTTTTGCATGCATTGACAACTGTGAAAAAGGTTTTTCAGTGGGGAGGAAAACATCAAAAGGCCTTTGATGCATTGAAGGAAAATATCAGTATAGCTCCAGTACTTGCACTTCCAAACTTGAGACAGTCATTTGAGATTCAAACTGATGCTAGTGACTACACTTTCGCCCATTTAGTGCTTTTTTGGGTGAAATTTTAGGAACGATGTCAGTTTTTTAGCAGTTTTTGGAGTGAATAATGGCCTAATTAGGAGAGGTCATAACTTCTCTAGCTTTCGACCAAATTGGATGGAGAAAGAGGCTAGGTAGCCATTTTTGGAAATTCTAACTCATTGGAGCAGGTTTTAAAAGCATTTGACCATTGTAAACACATGATTTTACACTTTTGAGCATAATAGAGAGGCCCAAGCCATTGGAAGTTGGACCAAGGATATGTAGCCTAAGAGGGGTGAACACCTTCATCATGTTTCTCTTGTGATGTTCTGCACATGTTTATGTCGTTGTTCAGTCCCTTATTTATGTTAAAATTTCTCATAAAGTTAACATCAAAACTCATTTTTCACTTGCAAAATTTATGAATCCTTAAGCATAATGAAAGCATTTTGTTTCTAATCTAATGATGATCTTAGCAAAGCAATCTAATATTCTAAATAAAATCATCTAGTAGCAGTCTAGTCTAGACCTTGTCATTGTTTTTGCAAATGCATCATTGTTATGTTCTGTAAATTCATTTCTGAAAGCGTCATTGAGTTATGGGTTGTGACTTAGGTTCTGGGCCTGAAAAAGTGGAACAAATACTGGAGTCGTAGGCACAGGTATGAGGAGAAAAGTACCCAGATGCATGCATACCCATGCTATGGGAGCGTATGAAGCCTCCTGGATGCATGCTTGTCCATATCAAGGGAGCGTCTAGGGGTTTAATGGTCTAAAATTTCAGATGGTCTCAGGGGTTAGTTACCTGAGTAGTTGGGTTGGCTCCTGGGAGTTATGTTGCTGATGTGGAAGATGTTGTCACTCCTAAAGACAACCTTGGATTACTTACAAGACCAGTGCCTAGGTATATTTAGATTTTGTGTGTCTCAAATGATTAACAAGATAATGGAGACATCATATATATATTAATATATATAATATATATATATATTAATAAAAGGAATGGGTTGGTTCATTCATCCAAAGGTATAAGTCATGTATTTCTGGTACTTCTTCACATATGCAGATCACATAAATATGTAAATAAAATGATGGAGGTCGAGGAGTTCAAGGAATTACAGTTTAAAACACTTTTATAGAGCAATGGGAGAGGATAAGAAGAAAGATCAGCTCATCAAAGCATCAAGAATTCTACACTTAACACATAGAGCTTGAAGCATTAAGAATTTCTACACTTATTTGAGTTACGGGTAGATATAATGGACAAAAGGGAGAATGAATGCCATGATTCATGTAGCGCAACTTTAAAGATATAATCTCAATAATCCATACAGGTGCATGCATTAACAAGTCAATACAAATGAATTTGTGAGGAAGTATGAAATATTTCTAGCATCTATGATTGCATGAATTCATAAAAGGAACATGAGAATAATGGGTTTTAACAAAGGGATAACATATTGTAATACTCGAAGGGGGAATCACCACCATTTACTTGATATTCTAAAAGATCTATATTGTAAAGTCATACAGTTTGAAAATAACATTGCCACGTTTTATTTAGGATTTCTAAACCTTTGTAAAGTGTCGCTTCCCTCTATTTATCTAGAGAGGGGACCGTTTGAACATTTACTACAACAAAATATCTTCTGCTGAGTCTCAACTGTCTGATCAACTAGATGTCTCGGCCAGGGACGGTACTGTGGCCCAAAAACATTACAAAACATTAATTGCCTCATTAAAGGGTGACACATTACAGGATTACAAAAAACGGGTCAATCGAGCAGATGAAAATGCCAACAAAATATCTCCATGCCCATCCATGTGATCGCTTCGACTTCAAGTTGAATTTTTCTCATGGTCTGGCCTATTTTTTTGCTCAGATGTCTCCCTTCGCTTATGCTTTTACTACTAGAACTATTCATCCTTAAAATCTGTGAGTGGGTGCTATCATTTTCATGTAGCAATATCGAAGTAGAGGACCCCTAGGCGGTAATTTGTCTTCCTTCTGTATGGGGTGCCATGCTGGCTAATCAAGTCTTCCCAAGATACTAAGTCCTTGTGTTAGGGTCCAATGCTAACCCCCTTATTTATGTAATAGGTTCGAGCCATAGTTATAGTTAGTTAAAGAGTCAATAAATCCCATATTAATAATTGTAAGTGGTTGACCTGCATTTAAAGAAAGGGACCACAGTTAGTTGCAAACGGGCCATGGTATTAGATAGATGGTATTAAGAGAACCATGCTACTGACCCATGGTATTGCATGTATGAATCCTATATAATGGATAGAGACTCCCCATTGAGGAGCATTGTGTCTTATTTTGTAATCGAGCTTTGCTATATTGGAGGTTTCCCCCTCGAAGAGGCAAGTGAACATTGCTTTCATCTCTAAATAATAAAATATATGTTGTTACTTCTCATTTTGTTCTGTGTTCTGGGTTGTGTTTCTTTGTATATTTGGTATTTTGGCATCTTCTCGCAGGTCAAGAGCATAACAAGTGGTATCAGAGCGCTTTCTAGGGTTGGTGGTACCTCCATTTTCAGCAGATTTTTTTTTTGGCTAGACACATGTTGCAACGTCTTTAAACCACGGGATCTGTCGTTGAGTGCATAAACATGTGGGTTTGGGGAGGCATGCACGCAGGAAATACAAGAGGTGGTCATACTTGTTGGACTCCATTGTAACCCTTGTGGGTACCCCTTCGAGTAGTAGCGCATTAGATAGAATCCCGCACGGACTGTCTTCCACGTGCTCTCTGGGTATATTGGAAGCCCCCTAGGCTCACCTGAAACTTCATCGTAGATAAATCGTCGGTCGTCTTGCTACTATAGTACACCAAGAATAGCATTTGGGGATATTACTCGCACGTAGGATAGGGTAGTCGAGTAGTATGACTGAGGGTACGGTTGATCCTCCTTAGTTAGTGCCCTAAAAGATTGGGTCGAGTACTACTAATTGACCCTTATGTATATTAAGATCTGTAGCACCTGACACTCCTTGAGACCATAGTTCCCTCGTCTCTATGAAGATTTCCCATTATCTTCTTTTCCAGATCAGATCTAGCAGTTGGTGTTCTGTAACCGCCACAACAATCAAATCCACCAATTCAGGTTCTACTGCCATGGTACCATTCAGATCTAGGAGTTGGGGTTCTATCATTACTGCAGTCCAACTCACATTCAGCAGTTGAGGGTTTCGTAAATAGATCTGACCATTTGTGCAGGGAGGCTTGTGCCTCCTATACCCTAGGGCGATTATCATATGACATTGGGCATGATTAACTTTTCTAGAAATTGGCCACTGCAGTATTGATAAGCGGGGAGTAAAACTCCTTTCGAAGGCCCTCCCAGGATGCTTATAAGAGACTTAGCCCATAAGAATCAGGACGATGAGCTAAGCGTGATGGTACCATTCACTTTTCAGCTTCAATTTTCGGGTGGTCCCAAATTTTTTCGAAGTGATGACAAGTGACCCGGATCTTTCTATGGTAGAAACCAGAGCTCAAACCATGGCCAATGAGAAGATCGAGAACATTGAAAAACATTTGGCTTCTTTAATGGCCCAGATGAACACATTAATAGACACAGTCACAAAGGGAAAGTCGGCATTACAATCGGAGGCATATGGTTTTGATGAATACCTTGAAGGAGAATCTAGCCATCATCTTCACTTCCATGGAAATCACCAACAGTCCCACCCTCGACCACCCAAGTTGGACATGTACAAATTTGATGGCTCTAATCCGGCAATATGGGTAGAACAAATGGACCAATATTTCACTCTGAATAATATCGTAGATGATAAAACTAAACTACATGTGGGAGGCATTTACTTGGACCAAGAAATATGGCAATGGTGGCAGTGGCATTAGAAATGCTATCCAAGGATAATTACTTGGTAGGTGTTCACAAAATCCATTTGTGACCGCTTTGACTGTGAATCTAATTTTTTGGGTCGTGTTATTAAGCTCAAATAGACAGGCACAGTAAACGAATATATTACAGCCTTTGAGACATTGGCCTTCCACACAGCAGGCCTAGGAGATGAATTCTACTTGGAATGTTTTATAAGTGGTCTCAAAGAAGCCATCCAAGCCCACGTCCGGATGCACCACCCAACCACATGGATGGAAGCTTGCACAAAGGCTATCAAAGTGGAACATGATTTTTCGGCCCAGTCGCAGCGTCCAAATTTCATAGCCAAGGGATGCCCCAACTAGGCTTAAGGCACTACCCAAACACTTAAGGTTCAAAAGGTGTCCCTCGCAAAAATGGGTAACAGAAGAAAGCAAGGATTGTGTTACTACTGTGAAGACAAATACTCCCCGGGGCATAAATGCAAGGAACTTAAATTATTTCAAATTGATGCTACTGATCACAATTCATCTGAGGAAGCCCCACCCTTTGAGGGACTAGAGGAGGAAGATGAGGACAACCAGTAGGACAATGAGCTCCCAACTACACCAAAAGAACTAGTTATCTCGCTCCATGCTTTGGCAGACATTTCTTCTCCCCAAACTCTCAAAATCAGAGGTTTTATTAAACATTGCCCTGTAGTAGTATTGATTGATAGTGGCAGCATGCATAACTTTATCCATCAGAGAGTCACAGAAGCTGTTCATTGTTTTGTCAGAGCAGTCTCTAATTTCCAGGTCTAGATTGTTGATGGGGGGACAATGAAATGTGAAGGTTGTTGTGAAAATATTAAACTTTAGATGGGAGATTACCACCTAAAGACCCACATGCTTGCCATCAACATGGGTGGTTGTGACATTGTCTTGGGTGTTGAATGGCTCTACACATTATACCCAATCACCATGGATTTCCAAGAGTTATATATGAGCTTTAAGCAGAATGACCACATGCATACCCTCCGTGGACTCCAGGAAGGTACTCCTTCTATCATTAGCTTGCATCGAATGGAAGGGTTGTTAAAAAAGGGAAATCTTGGAGTTATCACCCAATTTAATGCCATCCAGGCCATCGAGCCCACTACTCTTCATATTCATCCTAAGATGCAACATGTCTTAAATAACCAGCCACAGGTCTTTGACAAACCTCACGAGCTTCCACACTCTAGAGGGGAACATGATCATAGCATCACTTTGGTCCCAGGGGCACAACTGCCAAATGTGCGCCCATATAGATACCCTTTCACCCAAAAGAATGAAATTGAAAAGATCATCAAGGAACTCCTAGAAGCTAGTGTCATTTTTCCTTGCATCAGTCCTTATTCATCACCTGTGGTCATGTTGCTAAAGAAAGGTGGGGAATGGTACATGTGTCCAGACTTCAAGGCCCTCAACAAGCTTATGGTCAAAGATAAATTCCCTATCCCTGGTTGTTGATGATTTGCTGGATGAACTAAATGGTGCTCAATCTTTACTAAGCTAGATCTTTGCTCGGGCTATCACAAAATAACATGAAAGAAGTAGACATTCCCAAGACTGCTTTCCGAAATCATGAAGGCCATTATGAATTCCTAGTCATGTCGTTTGGTCTCTGTAATGCCCCATCCACTTTTTAGAGCCTCATGAATCACCTGCTCAAACCATATATTAGAAAATTTGTGCTCGTTTTCTTTGACAACATTCTCATCTACAACCTCACCTTGGAAAAACATCTTCAGCATGTAGACCTGCTCTTGCAACTACTCCGAAAGCATAAATTATTTGTCAAATTATCCAAATGCTATTTTGGCATGGAAGAAGTCGAGTATTTGGGCCACATTGTAGGGCATGAAGGTGTCAGGGTGGATCCCAAAAAGATGCAGGCAATGCAGGATTGGCCCCAACCAAATACCTTGAAGAGTTTGAAAGGATTCTTGGGTCTCACCAGCTACTATCGCAAATTTGTCCACAATTATGGTCACATTGCTAGACCCCTCACTCACCTTCTCAAGAAAAATTCATTCCTCTAGATTGATGAAGCACAACAGACATTTGTGGCTCTCAAACGGGCCATGTGTTCCACTCCCATATTGGCACTACCCGACTTCACCAAATCTTTTGTGATTGAATGTGATGCTTCAGGTACAGGTATTGGGGTTGTCTTAATGCAGGAAGGTCGACCCTTGGCCTTCACCATCCAACAACTAAGTGGGAAACATTTGGGAAAATCTACCTATGAGAATGAGATGATGGCCATCTTACATGCAGTGGATTCCTGGCAACCATACTTATTGGGGCAGCGTTTCCAATTCCACACAAACCATCAAAGCCTAAAATATTTTTTGGAGCAACGACTATCCTCGCCATAGAAAAATAAATGGCTATCCCAAATGCTAGGATATGATTATGAGATAATTTAAAATAAAGGGCGCAAAAATGTCATAGCAGATGCTTTATCACTCCAATTTGAGGAGGATAGTACCCTGCTGGCAATCTCTCTTCCCATTCCAGATTGGATTGAAGAAACCCACAAGGAATGGTTTTCACATCCTTCGCTCTCCCAAATCATTAATAACTAGCGCACAAATCCTAATTCCATAGTAGGCTACTCTTGGAAGGATGAGATTCTTCACTACAAGGATAGAGTAGTGATATCACCAACATCCACCCTCAAAACATGCATTTTGACATAGTTGCACTCTTCTCCCACTGTAGGCCATGTCGGCTTTCAAAAGACTTATGCTCGCACTCGTCGTTCCTTCTTTTGGACAGGCATGAAAACTGACATTCTTACTTTTCTAGCTGAATGTGATGCATGTCAACACCACAAAGGAGAAACAGTCAAGTCCCCAGGCACTTTACAACCATTGCCCATCCCTGCGTCAATATGGACGGATGTTTCTATGGATTTCATTTCTGGTCTTCCGAAGTCAGACAACAAGTCAGTCATAATGGGGTTTGTCGAAATACTTTCTAAGTATACTCATTTTTGCACCCTACTCCACCCATTTACCCCCACTTTGGTGGCTCAATCTTTCATCGACCAGATCTTCAAACTGCATGGCATGCCCACTTCCATTGCATCTGGTTGTGACCCAATCTTCACCAGTAACTTTTGGCAGGAACTTTTCAAGCTACAAGGCACCTAGCTCCAACTAAGTACTTCCTATCATCCCCCAACTAATGGTCAAACTGAAGCAGTCAACAAATGTCTGGAGACTTACCTCAAGTGCTTCACCTCAGAAAAGAAACATCAATGGGTATAGTGGTTACCTCTAGCTGAATGGTGGTATAATACTAACTATCATGCCACCACCAATATGACTCCATATGAAGCAGTTTATGGTCAGTTCCCCCTCTTCACCTACTTCTTATATCCCTAAATGCTCTAAGGTGCAAGCAGTGGATCAAATCCTACAGAATCGTGCAACCATGCTAGCTAGTCTCAAATATAATCTCCATCAAGCTTAGAATCGCATGAAGCAATAGGAAGATAACAATGTTCATAGCGCACATTTCAAGAAGGGGATCAGGTATTATTGAGGTTGCAACCATACAAGAAAACATCACTCAAATACAAGGGTCGTCAGAAATTATCTCCAAAATTATACGGACCTCTTCAAATACTTCAACGCATTAGAGCAAGCTAGCCTTGCCACCCACTATAAAATTCCATCTTGTCTTCCATGTATCATGCCTCAAGAAAGTGGTGGGGAACAATTATAGAATTCAAACTAGTCTACCTGAATTGGATGAAGAAGGTTCAATCGGGCTCCAACCTGAACAGGTCCTTGACACGCGAGAACGACATCTACGCGGCCGCATGATCAAGGAAGTCCTCATCAAGTTGAAAGACACCTCTCCAGAAGATGCGACCTGGGAACCAACCACTATTCTTCAATAGTTTCCGTAGCTTCAGCCTTGAGGACAAGGTTGTTTTTATGGGGTAGGGCATGTTAGGGTCCAACCCTAACCCCCTTATTTATGTAATAGGGTGGAGTCATAGTTATAGTTAGTTAAAGAGTTAATAAATCCCATATTAATAATTGTAAGTGGTTGGCCCTCATTTAAAGAAAGGGACCACAGTTAGTCGCAAATGAGCCATGGTATTAGATAGATGGTATTAAGAGAAGCATGGTACTGACCCATGTTATTACATGTATGAATCCTATATAATGGATAAAGACTCCCCATTGAGGAGCGTTGTGTCTTATTTTGTAATTGAGCTCTGCTCTATTGGAGGTTGCCCCCTCGAAGAGGCAAGTGAACACTGCTTTCATCTCTGAATAATAAAATACATGTTGTTATTTCTCATTTTGTTCTGTGTTCTGGGTTGTGTTTCTTCGTATATTTGGTATTTTGGCATCTTCTCGCAGGTCAAGAGAATAACACCTTGTTTACTTCTGTCAACGTCGAACCTAGTTCTATGTCTCAAAGGGCCTTTCTAGATCAGCCCATGTCGGGTTTGAATACTCCATCTCCCTTATTAAATGCCACAGCTTTCGACCCACTGCACCTTTAAAGTTTTGCAATACTTGGTCATGGGGTTCTCATATCGAGATTTTTCACTAAAAAGCCCTTTACAAGACAGGGCCTCCATATCCACTTTAGCCCCTTTTACTTCATGTGATTGGGGGATATGACCAGGTGCTTAGTCCTCAGGCGCTAGGGCCAATGGACTTCCTGCTGGGTGGCTTTTTCCTTTGTTACTTGGAATACCGCATACCGGTGATTTATAACGCTTTTCCTTTGGTATCTCCCCTTGACACTTGCAATCGCCGATCTGTGGGGTCGGGCCCATCCAAGATATCGCAATCACAATGCGGGAGAGAGTGTGAGGATGAGTTGTTTTCGAAGGGGGTCATGTGCGGTAAGTGGTAAGTGAGGGGGGGAGTGTGAAATGATATGAGAGGGACACGTAGCGGAGGGACCCAGTGGGGAAACCTCTTTTCCGGACCCCCCTGCTGATAACGGGAAACATGGCAGGGGGTACCAAAAAGGCTTGGGAGACATCGATCTGGGTGGAGTCAATCTATGTCATTCAGATATGGGGGGTGTTGAATGATCATGCGGCCTTTGAAAGGGATGAACCTGATATCCCTTTAGCTCCATTGTATAAAATATCGCGTCTAGGGAGTTCCCTCATATCGCAATCACAAGTCGGGAAGGACTTCGGCGGAGGAGGAACCTTTTCTTTGTGCGATCACCGATCTGCGAGATTGATGATGTAACCAGTGCCATGTGGCACTTTGTGAGTGGTGACACATGTCACCTGGATATGCCTCCATAGGATCCTTGAAAATGCCAAATCTGCGTGCCACATGCCCTCCGTACTACCACATCATGTTGATGTCAGCTGCCATGTGTATTCATGGGACTAATGGTATTCTACCATGTGGCCCCCTTGGAGGAGAGAGAAAATGCCCACCTGCCTCTAGTTTTTCAACTGATTTCCTTTGTGAATTGGCATTAGCCCTTCGCGACAAATTTACACTAAAAGCCTAATTTTAAGCGATTTTCACGATATTAGCATTCGACGATGTTCTGAAATCAGTGTTTGGCGATCTTCATGACCCTTTGTCTGTGTGCACTCTTTTTCACCTTTGATTGTCGATATGTGATATCGGCGCTCTGCATCGTGAACCACTAATATGCTGATAAACTGTGCCCGAGCCCCTCCGGTCGTCAATAAATCAATGTGTCATGCCTTGGGACCCGCCAATTTGTGATTTGTGATATTGGGGATTGGCCGATCACAAATTTTACTTCCTTCCTTTGTCATTACTTCAGTAAAGCCCCGATTGCGAGTTGCGATGAGCCTGACCCTTAGCCATTTTTCCTTTGTTTTCTAGCTTTGAAAGGGTATCTTCAATTTGCTCTAACTTATGGTCCAAGAGTTTGTTTTTAGACTTCTACCTACCATTGGAAAGCTTATTCTGAACACCATCCAGTGGAGAGGGTCATATTTAGCTTTCAGAGTTTTTGTGGCTTGAAAAATGGCTTCAAACTTCACTTCTATTTACCACTTGGGACCACTGAAAACTCATAATGCAGTGAGTGACAACAGAAGGTTTGTATGGTGTTTTTCCGTCGATTCCACTTCCTTAATGTCACCTAGAAGGTTGAATCCCATTATAGTGGCCTCTCATCACATATTTACCTCGGTTGGACAGTTGCTTGGGTAGATGTGGGATGAGAGTGTTACACTCTCATGGATCAACAAGTAATTAAGATCCCTCTCTATACTAAACTTGTCAAACCAGGTCAAATTATATGGTTTGACAAGAAAAAATGATGGAGAAATCTCATAGAGAGCTTCTGAAGAAAAAAAACACCAACGAAATCATGTAATACTCCTTTTATATGAAGCATTGGACCCTTTCTCCAAAGAAGCTTGATTCCAAAAAACGACTCGAAACAATAGTCAATTAACTCCAATGCACATCGATGACCATGAACATGTACGACCAGGTACAACACCGTCTCAGGTTGGGTATGTCCTGTTTATCAATCATGTTAGAAATTGCTTCTTCCCACACCTCAATGCATCTTTAGATCGTATGCACACTTCCATCCAAAGCTAGTGTGAGTTGTTAACCTGATCGAGAATGGCTCCTTTGTTCTTTTCCTTCTTGTTGCAACGATGGTAGTAGTTTGATCACATGCCTTTTCTCCACAGTCAATTGTTCCAATTTTTATTTTTATTTTTTTTCCATCTTCCCCAAATAGAGAAGCTATCCCCGACATTTTCTTGAATTCAAGAATGCCATATGCATGAATTGATTTTAAATTGCTTCATCTTCGACCAATGAAGTAGAGTCAGGAATTGACGACTTGATTTATCAATGATACTAGACTTGAGAGCGAAGAGAACCAACATTTCATCATTCAAAACATTAATATTTGCATATAGAACTAAACACACAAAGAAACAATTACGCCTGTGGTCCCTCCCTTATGGGAGTAAGCCCACAATGGCTATAATACCAAGTAAGAAAATTTGAATTGAATATACAATTTTTTTTTATTTTTTTATTTTTATTTTTATTTTTATTTTTTAAATTTTTGCAGTGAATTCAATGAAAAATATGATACATATATATAGTTGGATTGAGATCCAACTAATTCCAAATATGAATATGTGGGTTGAGATATTCTCTCAACAGAATCCCAAACCAACTCTAGACTTATCATTGTGTCGAGAGGCACATTCTACAACCTAGTATGTGGATGATGTGCAAGTATGCCATGCCTCCAATAAAATAAAAAATAAAATAAAAATATTTACTTGGTGTCGGACCAAAGAAAAGGAAAATAACTATATAAACAAAAAATAGAAATGAATTGATGGATCGGTGCATTTGTTTTCTATACTCCTTCGCTCTCGCTAGATTTTCACATGAGTTCTTTATGGAGTGTAGAATTTGAGGAAAAGTTTACACCTCGAAAGATTTGATCCCTCTAGGCGCATGATAGATCCAAATTTAAATGGATTTAGTTTGGTGTAAACATTATGTCCAAATAATTTATCAATTACAATTAATAAAAGTTTTTGTTCATCTATTATATGTTTTTGGAGGGTTTCTAGTATTATTTGATTTAATTTGTCATAATTTATTTGTTTTGGATTTTGGAATTTTTTATAATAAAAAATTCTAAAATCTATAAAAATTTGTTAAAATCACAAGTTTGAACTATGAACTTTCCACGATAATAAATTAAGTAATTCAAAAAATTTTATTCATTTATATTTACCAACCAATAATGGAGATATAAATGAAACTGTAAACTCACGCGGGAATCCATGCCCAATTCTCCAAAAACCAAAAAATGAAACTATAAACTCACGCGGAAATCTATGCCCACTTTTCCAAAAACAAAACAGTGGAAATATAAAGTAAAGCAGTTGTCTATAATGCGACTTTTTGAAAGCTTTTCCGGTGGGCTTTTCCAGTCAAAATCCGGCAGCAATTTATTGGAATCGCAAGTTTGATAGCTAGTTTCTACACAATCAAAGCATCCCAGGGGTTTTCCAGGGTGCTGAATCCAAATATGCAGTTAAAAAACCATTTTAACTACAACAAATCAAGATTTTAGCTCAATTCCTTCCGCCGGATTCCATCACTGGAATCTCCAAAAAGTCACATTATAGACAACTCCTAAAGTAAACCGTGAATTGAATGAGAAAACTATGAGCAATCCTTTCAAAACAATTTCAGAAGAATGGACCATAAAGGAATTATGAGGAGACGTATGATTTGAGGTGTCACTTCAGAGGAATGGACCTAAAGTACTTTCTTAATTGAGATATGAAAAGTTTTTTTTAAATAATAAATACAAATTACAAATTTTTAAATTAATTTTATTCATTTGAAAAAAGAATTAATAGATAATTTTTAATTTTGTTTAAAATTGGGTAAAGATTTTTAAGATTTATAGATTTAAGTTGTTCACTAAATTTATTTATGCATTTAAAAGTATAATTTAAACAACAAGATATCACAATCTTATTCAACTTTTATTCTATTATTTACGTGTCAACTAATATATTTTAAAACAAATTAAATTTGTCAAATCAGTGTTCTTATCTAATAAAAAAATTAAAACTATCAAATACTTAATTTAATATTTTTATATTTCAATTTTTTTTAATTTAATTTAATTTGAAATGCAACATATTAGATATAATTTTTGAGATTTTGTGATGGATATAGTATTTGGCGTGCATTCCCATTTTGTGTAGTGACATTTGGTCTTCCCCGTAATAATATAGCATGTAAATATGACCTCCTCATTATTTATCAGCTTAATTACTATTTCGTGACCTTTGCGCTTCGTGCCATGTTTCTCATCAAGATTGGTGGTACCAATTTTCTTTCCTTGCTTGGAAGCTCCTTGAAACAATGTTGAAACATCTTCACCATGCATGGACAATCTAGTGAGCTTGTTGATATTGTCTACATTAATAGGGTACACTTTATCCAACCAGACAAAACCTCGATGTGTGTAAATGACAAGAAACTTAATGCACCTTAGAATCTCTCTTGTAGTTTTGAATTCGGGAAAATCCCACAGCTTCATAATAGTAGACCTCTGCAATGGCCAAAAATCTAGTTTGATTGCATAAATGAGTTCAACATACAGAGCTGGGGTTGTGTCCATATAGACTTCAAGGAGAAGGGCTGGAAACAAGTCAGATTCAAATAATTTTTTGTCAACCAAGGTCTCCTTCTCATACTTCCCCAATATCTTGTCCATTGGTTCAATGTGGTTATAAGAAAAATCAAAAGGAATGACTGTCTTAGTGGGGCAAACCATTGTCGATGATTGGTGACTGTAGACAAACTAAATAGGTGGACACTAATGGAATTTGGACAAAGAAGGTTGGGATGTGAAAGCTATGATGATAGACTAAAGAAGTTACAATAAGACAAATGAGCGATAGTGCATTGATACTCTATACTTTTATAATAATGTAATAGTGTGGAAATAAACTTGACTGTTGGACATTAAATGAGACAACTCGACAAAATCAGGGCTCGATTAAGAAAGTAATAAAAGTCAGGACAGAAATCCCCAAGATAAGGTATTTTTATGCTCCTATACCAATAGGTGTCATATTTCATGATTGATTTGATGAGCTCTATAATATGTTCATACCTTTTCTTGTTGCAAAGGTTTTCCATATTGTCAAAAAATCAAAAAAATTTAAAAATGTAAAGAGGGAATACCCTAAAAGAAAAATCAAAGGTTAAAAAGAATAAAATGGTTAAAAAATGAGAAGAAATGAACCCCAAACAAAAAGACCAGGAAAGTGCGCAAGCCTAAAATGCCACTAATTTTTACTCTTATGCAATAAACAATTGTGTGCAGCTTATAAATTATGCCACAATTGATGAACAATCAAACAACTTAAGCTTGGTTAGTTCATATTTGAATTTTATGTTTTAGAGATAAAGAATAAATATCTGACCAAACAGTGTAATCTTGGCAGATAAGTAGATAGGTAGAATGAATAAAAAATGAGCTCAACAGTGTAATCTGAGCCCTTGGATGTAATAAGTGCAAATTTAGGTAGGCTTGCTATGTAAAGAAAAAGAAGATTGATAAGGGCTTGTCAGTCTAATTGCACCCAAATAAAGAAAAAAAAATGTTAGGTTAAAGTAGGTAGAGTAAGTAGATGGTGTTACAGAATGATATTTGTAACGAATAATGTCTCTAAATGTGTTAATTTTCACTTTTATTACAAGTGCAAGGCAGACATTATACTTGATGCAGTTCAAGCAAGACAAAGTCAAATAACTAACTTCCATTCACATTTTTCCCTAAAGATTTCACTAATTCCCCCTAAAGTATTAAGGACTTTGAAAATTAAAGGGGCTCAAAGCATTTCTCTGACTTTTGGAGGGACCGGACCCTCAGCCATATGATTTAAAAGACTAAGTACTTAGAATCATCCATAAACCATTCATTTGATTTCATAAAGTCATTGCCTAAGTAAAAACCTTATTTTACATAGGAATAATTCACCATATCACCTAAAAAATCCCTTTTTATCTTTAACCTAAGTTTAAATATATACGTAAAATATTTTAACTTGGCGTTTTTTCATTACATTACCATATTAACTATTAACTTATATTATATAATTCCAGCACAAAAATTCACCCTTTACTGGGTTAAATATTTTAGATGCAATACCACGGACCAAAACCATAGGATCAAAAACGTCAGGCTAAATACCATGGACCAAACTTAAGATGCGTGTTTTTCTCTGCATGACAGTCCGTGCATTTTAGGTTCACACCTTTTGTTCGGAACGCCTGCGAACATGTCCGCACTCTGTGAACTGCGCATCTGCATAACCTGCCAATGTCCACACCTTTTGGATGGTGCACCTACGGAACCCGAAAATAACACTGCTGCACTATAAATTGTTATATGATTCCTTTGTCCTTCATCCCGTGTATACTGACACATCTGCTATTTTCTTCTATAGACTCATCTGGTTGTGTATAAGCAAGATGTTCTTCTATGAGAGGGTTGCCATCAAGTACAACACATACATCATAATGCCAACATCAAGAACACAATTTTTGTCATTTTTTGGGATTTTTCAATGGCTTATCCACATGCTATGAGCCAAATAATTTGACATTATCTATCCAAAATAACCTTCAATCTTCAAAAAGTAAACTTCACATCAAAATTATCCCAAAATTGCTTCACTTATTGTCTGCTTCATTTATGTTGAGGTTGTTCTTCTAGTTCATTCAGTTGAATCTTCAAATCCTCGATTTGTCTTTTCATGATTCAGATTCCAGTTCTCAATTTTTCATTAACCCTTATGATATATCTTGCCTCTTTTATTTCAGTGACCGCCCAAGTGAAATATTGAGCATGACAGCTAACTACTTCAGGAATTGAAACTGTTTTATCTTTTCACAAAGCCTCCATTCTGTTGAAATTGGCTTCCTTAACTGCATGTTTCCTTGCATTTTTTTTCTAAGTTTGGAAATCTCAAGATTGGCAAGCTTCAATTTATTTTTTACCTCTTCAAAACCACATTCCTCCTGTTGAGTGATAATTGCCTTACCTTTGTCATCTTTGTGCAATTTTGATGATGTTTCTGATGGAATCACATGTTCTTCATGTAATTCTGCTACCTCCCCAGTCTCACTTTCTTCTAGCTGTGCCTCTTGTATCCTTCTTGAATGTCTTGTCACAGGTCTTCTCGGCTTGAACACAAACTCTGAGACCTGGTCATCAAATTGAATATTTTTGGAACATTTAACTCTTTTGGTTTTGTTCTTGCGAGCTTCAAGTAGCTCTCCTTGGGCCAGAGGAGTCTCTTCTATGTCGATGGCCTGGAGGAGATTGTTCAAACTTCCCTTTGAAGTTGGGCTTTCATTAGCAATCACATTCTTCCCCTTTTCCTTAGCTAATTGATTTCTTGTTACTCTTCTTTGGAGAGCTTTATCCATAGACTGCTCTTGTACCACCTCATTGATCTGAACCTTCTTCCTCTGTGACTGTTGAAGGGTGTCTTGAACTGCTAGTGGTGTCATTGGCTCCTTCACCTACTTTCTGGCTTTCAATTTCACAAATCTTCTTGATCTTGTTTCCTCCTGATGACTTAGGTGCAGAAATCTCCTTAGCCATAGGGCTAAGTCCTGTTTCTGTTTTAAAGCCTGTCATAAACAGAAAAGCAGACCATTCTCTTCCAATCTTCTGAAGCTCATATAAAACAATCAACTTGATCAACCCTTGATGGAATAAAGGTTTCACAAGCTTCTTTCTTCAATTGAACCTTATTAGACATTTTGCCTAAGCTACGAAATAGATAAAAAGGTAAATCAAGAGATATCTTTCTAGTGAAATGTAAGAGGAGCTTAAAATGGTAAGAGTACACCTTATGGTATCTCCCCTCATAGGTAAAATATCTTTGGATGCATGTGAGCAGGTTGGCATATGAATCCTTTACATAGCTTCTGGGCACTGATTTGGTTAAGTCTGAGCCTATGAATTCTAACTTCAAAAATTCTTAGCAGGGTGCCATTTCGAATTTAAAGTTCTTGAACCATCTTTCCTGGCCTCTTGGTATCTCGGTGACTGTAGATATGACCTCAGGAGAAATTGGAATTTCTAGCACCCCAAATCTTGAATTCAAACCAGTGAAATTGAAAGCAAAATCTTTGGTTACTTGAACATGACCACCTTGAAGTTTTTCGCAGAATCTCCAACAGCCCACTTGTTTGAATGCATGTTCAACCTCTCTACTTCTCATGAGCACATCTAAACCTTCAATTTCAGCTCTAAGACACCAGCCTGATCTATGATTTTTCCTTTCTTCAGACATGTCTATGAAATCCCTGCAAGAAAACTTGAAGATAAACCTACACTGTACCGGTTTGAACACTGCCTTGCTTGAATTTGAAACTGAGAACTGCCTCACTTGAGCTTTCAAAAAGTTTTGATGAGTGTCGTCCTTAAGCTTACCAATTGTCTTCTTATGCATGAAAAGAACACGGGAAAAACCAAGACTAACTCACCTCACCTTACTTTTCTTGAAATTTGAAAGAATGGGTACAAGACATCTAACGAATCTAATGATGAGAATGAATGGCTGCATGTGATAGGCACAGTTCAGGGACTGACACATGGTGATGAAACATTAACGGATTTTGATTGAAAAGACAGCTAGACAAGATCTGGCATGAATCCCCAATTTCGTAGCGCAGCCAGTGCAAATTTTGGGTTTTGCACTACGAAATCTCCTAGTTACGAATCCCTGTTTTCGTAGCGCACATAGTGTATTTTTATGAGTTTGCGCTACGAAAACTCCTAGTTGATTTCCTAGCGCATGCCAACTTTAAAATAGTGTTAACACATGACACCTATGAACTAATGTGGGACTAATGATAGTTAAAACAAGATTGTTGGTCTTATTTGATAATGGGAACAAGAATCCCCTCTGTGTTTTAGACTTCTAAAAACATTAAAAATGACTTGACCATGTTTAACATAAAAACTTTGGAACCATGCCGGTTGTCCAAAATTGTTAAAACTTTTATAGTGATAATAGTGGCTCCACTTGGGATAGTGTGCTCTTGTGGTACACTAAGAACATGTAGTTCCAGTGTTGCTATCCATCCTTTAGAATAGAATTCTGAAATGCTGACCAATCTACTCTCCAAGCTTTAATGATTTCTGCAAGAGGGATTCAACCTGCGCCTACTTAAAAAAAATGCTTAGTCAACCTACCCTGAGCTTATTTGTACATTCCTACCTACCCTATCAGCTGCAATTTCCACTTTAGGTTAGGCAACATGATATTTCCAATAAAGCCAGTCGATTGTCTTTTCTGATATTTGAGGCTCTTGACTGCATTTGACCTCAAAATAACCATGATAGTGAGACAACCAAATCAACTTATAATGTACCTGATCTTCATAATGCAAATGAAAATGAAACACTGGTGTGCAAAGCTTTGCCATGTATTCATTTATAGGGTCAAAGAGGAGATGATTATTTTGATGATCATCATAACATTCTACATCTTCAGACAACTGATTCTAAGCCACACACGATTTCTTTGATATGCTATCCAACTGATTTTTTGAATGATTCCCACAAACGATGTAATTATCCTCATTATTAAGATCATTCATTGACGTAAGCTGCTGCAAAGTATGACATAAAAAATAAACCTTTTCATCTGCCTGAGGGTTATAAAAGCTATCTTCCAGTACTTCTTCTTGGCGTTTGCAATTATTTTCATCTTCATTATGATTCGAAGACTGAAAAAAGTCTGTTGCATCTCTACATCAATCTCGGAGGATGTAATATGATTTTCATAGGTATATTCTTGCTAATTTCTATGTTTCATGTCATGGGATGTTGTCCTTTCTTCTAGTTGTTGAAATGTATTATTATGAAGAGCCTCTAAAATTTCTTCATCCATATATTCATCATCATCATAACAATCCTCCAAATACTGAATAAGACTCAAAGAATGTTTACAACAATCTTTGACCAACAATAAGGAATGATGAGATTATTTATACATCTCATAGAATTCATCATGAAAATTAGCAAGCAAATACATTGAACCATTTTCCAAAATTTTATACCAAGACCAGGCTTTTCCTTCTAAAGTGGCCATAAACATCTTCATGAGACAATATTCAGGGAAATGAACCTTAAGACTACATACATGCATATGGAACCTAACCAAATGAAGAGCAACATTGTCTTTCTTTTCATCTTTGAATATTAGAAAATCATCTAACCAATCAACCTTTGGCATAGGATTTGGAAAACCAGGGATGTGAGACCGATTCATAGGGGCATACCTTGCATTCATTCTTACAATGGCACTCGTCTTGAAACTTCATCAAGATACTGATCTTCTAGCAGTGGAGTCACCTTCCAATTTGTTATTTGATGTGTGTAGTCACCAAGGTAGTTTTGCAGCCTCGAAAAGTTATCTAATCTCCTGCTACCTTCAGAAGTTCAGCTCTTTTATTTCGGGAATGAGTAATCTTTAGGCTCCCGGCAGACGCACCAAAATGTTATCACAAAGCCTAACCCTGACAAGCTGCTAATCAGGTAGACCTTGAGTAACTGTTTCAAACCAATTTTTGGTTGAGGCTTAGCCTCCTCAACCTGAGAGGTCTCTCTCACTAGGTTAAAGATTTTGATAATGGATTATATGGCTAAGTCTATGAAACAAATGGAGTGTAAATGTTTAAAACATAGTCAATAAACATCCATTAGGCTTCTGGAGTCCGAAAATGCTTAGTATGACAAAAACATTAGCTGAACATGGAAGTCAAGGCATCAAAAGTTCAATATATCAGTTAACATATAGAAACATGTAGGAAACACAGACTACAAATGCATGAAGGAAGTTAGAGCATTACCATTGAGTGCTAAGTATCATACATTCATACTACTGCAAATAAGGAAGTGAGGAAAAACATAAAACAAGCCACCATTGAACTCTTTCTGAATCCTTAGAAGTAAAGCCAAAGTCTGTATTCATAAAAGCATAATCTTCTACAATGACCCAATGTGAGTGTTTTCTCAGAAAAATTCCAACCCCTAGTGCATTAAAACTCTTGTCATATATAGAGTTTCCTTACAAGCTTGAATTCCTTCCTCCAGCAAGAGGGGAATTCGAATTTCTCTAGACCAGACACCTATTGAACTTTAAACAAACTATTAATTACAACTGACTGTAAACTAGCAGTCTTAGAGACCTAATTTGACTAGGAGTGCAACTCCTTATCTATGTTGGCAAAAACTTTAGCTATGAAAACAAACTCGTTCTTTGACATTTGTCCCTCTTCATTTTTGGCTTGAGTGATGACTTTAAGCTTCATGCTGGCCTTTGATTGCTTGTCCTTTAATTGTCCCTGGATAATAGGAAAACTGCCCCTGTTTTTTCTGCTTTGGTCTCCAAAGTGGTTCCTCGAATTCTGCTAACCATATTATACTTTTAATAACATGTGATGCCTTGAATTAGACCAAAGGTCCTGCTCATATACTCGTTCTAAGACAAAACCCCTTGGATGTTGATTGAAGCATGCCAACTGTCTGAGCTACGAAATGGCTGTTGTTTTCGTAGCGCAGAGTTTGGAGTTATTAGATGCTTCTCATTCTTTGAATTTTCCTTTGCCTAGTATTCCAAACTTCTAAGGTGGCCCTTTTGTATCTTCTACAACAACATTCTTTCATAATGGTTCCCCCCTTTCATTTCAAAATTGATTAAAAAAAACAAAACTGGCAACTTCAATAGTTTTGTAGCGCTCTACGAAACTGTTGTGCATTATATGTCATTTTTAGCTATTTCGTAGCGTGCTACGAAACTATTGTGTGATTCAAGAACACAGTTTTTGTCATTTTTTTGGATTGTTCGATGGCTTAAACACATGCTATGAGCCAAATAATCTGACATTATCTATCCAAAATAACCTTCAATCTTCAAAAAGTAAACTTGACATCAAAATTGTCCCAAAATTGCTTCACTTATTGTCTGCTTCATTTATGTTGAGGTTGTTCTTATGGTTCATTCAGTTGAATCTTCAAATCCTTGATCTGTCTTTTCATCATTCAAATTCCAGTTGACCCTTCTAATATATCTTGCCTCTTTTACTGCAGGTACCGTCCAAGTGAAATATTGAGCATGACAACTAACTACTTCAGGTATTGAAACTGTTTTATCTTCCCACAGAGCCTCCATTCTGTTGAAATTGGCTTCCTTAACTCCATGTTTCCTTGCTTTTTTTTCTAAGTTTGTCAATCTCAAGATTGGCAAGCTTCAATTTTTTTTTACCTCTTCAAAACCACATTCCTCCTGGTAGCGATAACTGCCTTACATTTTTCATCTTTGTGTAGTTGTGATAATGTTTCTGATGGAACCACAGGTTCTTCATGTAATTCTGCTACCTCCCCTGTCTCACTTGCTTCTCATTGTGCCTCTTGTATCCTTCTTGAATGTCTTGTTGCAGGTCTTCTTGGCTTGAACACAAACTCTGAGACTTGGTCATCAAATTGAAATTTTTTGGAAGATTTAACTCTTTTGGTTTTGTTCTTGCTAGCCTCAAGTAGCTCTACAGGGACCAGAGGAGTCTCTTCTATGTCAATGGCTTGGAGGAGATCATTCAAACTTCCCTTTGAAGCTGGGCTTTCATCAACAATCACAGTCTTCCCCTTTTCCTTGGCTAATTGACTTCTTGTTACTCTTCTTTGGACAATTTTATCAACAGACTGCTCTTGTACCACCTCATTGATCTGAACCTTCTTCCTCTGTGATTGTTGAGGGGTGCCTTGAACTACTAGTGTGTCATATGCTCCTTCACCTACTTTTTGGCTTTCAATTTCACAAATCTTCTTGATCATGTTCCCTCCTGATGACTTACTACTGGTGCAGAAATCTCCTTAGCCTTAGGGCTAAGTCCTGTTTCAATTTTAAAGCCTATCATAAATAGGAAAGCAGACCATTCTCTTCTAATCTTCTGAAGCTCATGTAAAACAATCAACTTGATCAACCCATGATGGAATAAGGAGGTTTCAAAAGCTTCTTTCTTTAATTGAACCTTATCAGACATTTTACCTAAGCTACGAAACAGATAGAAAGGTAAATCAAGAGATATCATTCCAGTGAAATGTAAGAGGAGCTTAAAATGGTAAGAGTACACCTTATGGTATCTCCCCTCATAGGTAAAATATCTTTGGATGCATGTCAGCAAGTTGGCATATGAATCCTTTACATAGATTTTGGGAATTGATTTGGTTAAGTCTGAGCCTATGAATTCTGACTTCAAAAATTCTTGGCAGGGTGACATTTCGAATTTAAGGTTCTTGAACCATATTTCCTGGCCTCTTGGTATCTCAGTGACTACAGATATGACCTCAGGAGAAATTGGAATTTCTAGCACTCCAACTCTTGAATTCAAACCAGTGAAATTGAAAGCAAAATATTTGGTTACTTAAACATGACCACCTCAAAGTTTTTCAGAGAATCTCCAACAGCCCACCTATTTGAATGCATGTTCAACCTCTCTACTTCTCATGAGCACATCTAAACCTTCAAGCTTAGCTCTAAGACACTGGCCTAATCTATGATTTTTCCTTTCTTCAGACTTGTCTATGAAATCCCTGCAAGAAAACTTGAAGATAAACCTGCACTGTATCGGTTTGAACACTGCCTCACTTGAATTTGAAATTGAGAACTACCTCGCTTGAGCTTTCAAAAAGTTCTGATGAGTGCCATCCTTAAGCTTGCCAATTGTCTTCTTATGCATGAAAGGAACACAGGAAAAACCAAGACTAACTCACCTCACCTTACTTTTCATGAAATTTGAAAGAATGCATACAAGACATCTAATGATGAGAATGATGAGAATGAATGGCTGCATGTGATAGGCATGGTTCAAGGACTGACACATGGTGATGAAACATTAACGGATTTTGATTGAAAAGACAACTAGACAAGATCTGGCATGAATCCCCAATTTCGTAGCATAGCCAGTGCAAATTTTGGGTTTTGTGCTATGAAATCTCCTAGTTACGAATCCCTATTTTCGTAGCGCACATAGTGTATTTTTATGAGTTTGTGCTACAAAAACTCCTAGTTGATTTCATAATGCGTGCCAACTTTAAAATAGTCTTAACACATGACACCTATGAACGAATGTGGGACTAATGATAGTTAAAACAAGATTGTTGGTCTTATTTGATAATGGGAACAAGACACCACTCTATGTTTTAGACTTCTAAAAACATTAAAAATGAATGGACCACATTTAACATAAAAACTTTGGAACCATGCAGGTTGTCCAAAATTGTTAAAACTTTTATAGTTATAACACCAAGCATAGTTCTCTATGGTTCAAGCTTGTGTAAAAATGAACCCATTTCCGTTTGTAACCCTCGTGATTTCCATTCTATCAGCCTCTTTCATCAGATGAGCCTTGGTTGTTTTCATCCCATCGCCACCATCCCTTTGGCCAATAATACGCTTTCACTTGGTTGTTTACCCTTTTTTGAGGAACAGCAATGAGTGGTCTTATTAGCCAGCCTCTTCACATAAATCAACGTGTTTTGAGAAGTTCCAGCATCACCGGAACCAATTGCTATCCTAGACACCACACGTTCTTCAAAATAGATTCCTATTTAAGCTCTTTTCAGACTCTCTAAATATGAAAAGATTTTCGAGTGCTTGTCCTTTCCAGCTCGTTAAAGGATTAGAAACGATATCTCTCTTGTATTATTTTACGATTTTTTCAGACTTGAGAGATTATTTTACGAAAAATAACTTATGGAATTTCCTTTTTGTCCCTTTTCAAACTCTCTAAACATGAAAAGGATCGAGTTTTCTTTATCGTTAAACTCGTTAAAAACATCAAATAGCGACAAACCTTTCCATCTAGACAAGGCTGAGTTTCACCTTCGCTAGACTTATTAAAGCATTAAATAACGATGGATTCGCCCGAAGGGTGAAATTATACAACAAACATATGTTATCCTCCTCAATCTTGATAAAAAATAAAGAGGTACTGGTCAACAATGACTGGGGAAAATGGGAAAAAGTTGGGAAAACTTTATGGTAGCAAGTCGCTCTTGAACATGACACTTTCACCTCATCACTGTGACTATGTGGGTTGGGTTGGATAATTTGGAGAGGAGGAGAAGGCCCTAAATATTGTGGAGATCACAAAAAACAAAGCGACCATCAGAATCAAGATCTGCAAGTTAGAGGTAAGTGGCCTAACCTTACTCGGCATTTTTGGTAGATTAGACTTTCAGATTAGGACTTCAGTTCGCTATGGGGGACCCCCACTCATCCTCATGGTCACAACACACTTTTGGGGGTATGTTATACATTTTGTAACACAGAAACTAGGCTCATAAGTGCATTCACCACAGTTTTGAGGGAAAAAAATGTGTTCTAGGCTGAGAGGAGAAGCAGGACTAGTGGTATGTGCTGAGCTGAAACTAAGTACTAGACATGCATGCCTTTGACTTTGATCTGAAAAAACATAATGGTATTTTACAGGTATGGAAAAGCTAAATTTTGTATGGTGAGAATGAGATTTGGAGCCCCTCTGTGCTGAGGTTCAAGGGAATCAAGCAGTAAGAGGGATTTTGGAACGGTATGGCATGCTAAAGTTCACATAGAACCCTTTGATGAGGGATGTTGAGCCCTTGTTCTCAATGATTGTGAGTTATTTGGATCTAGATCATGAAGAATTTGTAACACAGAGGCATAGGATCAAGATCACGATCGATGACATATATTTTCTGACAAGATTACCCACCTTGGGGGTGGTGGGGGGATACATCCAGTGCTACCTTGTGGGAGGCATACAGGTGAGTTTTTTATTGTCACTATGTACCGAAGGTTGGTGCAAAGGGAACACCCATTCAAATCAATGTCTTAGAGAGGATCGACACACGAGCTACATCCACAGCAGTGTTGTGGAAATTGGGTAGTCATTCCTTCCACCATATCACTAGGGGGCATATGATGTTGGTGGAGAGTGTGTTGGAAGGGACCTACTATGGATGGGCCCAGATGATGTTATCATCATTGAAATGATAGTTGACACTATGCGGGTAGAGGACCAATGATAATTATTCTTTTGGGACCGTGTTATGCTCATTCTTCTTTGAGAATATCTCCAAAATCTGTCCCCATGTACAAATCCATGATGGGGGCCCATAAGAGCCCAGGATGCGTTGCTAGGAGCAGCTACTGTGATGAAGTGAAGGAAGGGGAGTTAGAGGAGTGTTCCAACTTGAGTTTTTCCCACATTGGGACCAGTTGCCACTATACATAGATGATTATCCATATAGTGGAATGAAATATCAAGGGGATCTTGACTTACCACTTCCATTGGGATGAGTGTGGGGTCTAGATGGAAAGTGAGAGTTGTTATATATTTGATACACTTATAGTTTAAGAAATATGTATATGTGGTACTAATTTCTTAACTTTTTGGTATGCAGATATAGCATCGGTGAGGTCGGTAGGATACACGGGACGAGTCATAGCGCATGAGGCTGTAGACTAGGGTGGGGCCACATCACAACAAAGATCAAGGGGTGATTTTCTACTAGATGATCTCCGACGTAGATTCGATGTGCTATTGACTAGGGTGACAGAGTGCGGGTGGCATGAGTTAGAAGATAGGTATACAGATGAGTGCACTGGTCTTCCCTTAGAGTGGCGAGTAATCACGTGACACATTGCTATGGCCCGTCAGGTAGTACGAGACCTACGGGCTAGTGGGATGGATCCATTGGCTCGGGAACCTCCAAATGATAATGATTAGGAATCGAAACATGTGGGTCCCCATTTTTGTTTTGCGATAACATGTGAATGAGCATGTCATATGTATTTAGAGTAGTGGACTCAAAACATTGTTTTATGATACATATTTATGGTTATGCATCTTTTGTGATGATTTTGGTTTGCCATTTGTTTATGTTATGGATGTATTCTTGTGGGAAGAGTGGATAGATACAGTTAGAGAAAGGAAATGGTGGATTACCAATCTCATTTGGTACTGCATATATGAATCAAATGGAATAAATTTCTGGGTTTGCATATATGGTGTCACTATACCAAAGAATGGCTTCGGATATAATGAACTCATACTCACCTACACAACATGGTGGTTGAACAACAACAATGTCTAAGTATCTAGGTTGTTGATGTAATATGGAGGAATAATTAAGTGGATCATCCCCATCATGATCTGGAGTGATATAAGACTTTAGAGGTTCTTCTAAATGGGGAAGAATGATGGTATGAGAGTTGACACTACCATATGCACTAGGAGGGTTGGGGATAATTGTTTCTCCTAGACTCTTAAAAATGGATGCTCCCTTACCCAAACATTGTGTGGTAATGTAATGGCCACAAGGTGGATGTGCTTCGAATGCATGGGTTCAAAGTAAGGGGTTATTGAACGAATTGACCTCAGCATGGATGAAGTATTGGTCATGGCATTACTGCAGAAGAAGTGCGCACAATGGTGCATACCATCCCAAGGATAATCAGGGGTGGTCATGGCTTCCATGATGTCTTCATCAGAATGGAAGATGGGGGGACTGGAGGAAGAGAGACCACATTATGAAGAAGAGCTACCTTAAGAATCTTCATGAGAGACAAGGTTCACATACGCATCATCAAGGTTAGGAGACATATGACTAATAGATGGAATATCTACCAATGTTGATACCAGGGATTTCGTCGAAGAAGGTTCAACATAATCACAAACGGAGACATTAATGGAGTTCCAATGCATCGATCTCATGGATGATGACATGTAGAGAATGGTAGAGGTATTATCCGTCATATAGACATCAGGGGAAGGGATCACAATGGGTGGTTGAGAGACATCATGTTCTAGTGTAGGGCTAGGACCAGAATCCACTGGTGGAGGACTGGTATTTGAAATGCAACATATGAAGGTAGGGAGGATTTTCCAACTTACCAACATGAAAGACAATGATATGATCATATTGGGGATCCAAAACACCCAAAGCAGCTAGTAGAACTTTCTGTTGGGATGGGCAGGTCTGGAGAACTTCTAGCATTGACATGGCCCATTATTATCAGATTCTTATGATGAATTCTGATGAGGTCAATACCGAACAAGTCAACTTGTAAAATAACTCGCAGCAATATGACAAGCCACCCTCTAAGTCAACGACTGGCTCCCAACCCCAAGTTTCCATTGAGCCTTTGTCGTCATCCAATGGTACCTTACAGATCCCTCCACCTAAGGTAGAGGTTGTTCCCAAGATCCCCAAAGGTTCATTACGTTGAAACGCTACTCCTGCTAAAGCCAACCATACCTAAGTCATCTACTATGTTATAGGTATGGTTGGATTTAGCAGAAGAAACATTTTGATGTAATGGAACTTTGGGAATCTTGGGAATAACCTCTACCTTAGGTGGAGGGATCTGTAAGGTAACATTGGATGACGACAAAGGCTTAGAGGAAACTTGGGGTTGGGACTCAGTTTTTGACTTAGCGGGTGGCTTTTCATATTGGCGCAAGTGAGTTTACAAGTTGACCTGTTTGGTATTGACCTCATCAGAATTCATCATAAGAATTTGATAATCATGGGGATCACATGGTCGAGTTTCCTGACCTGGTGTAGGATGGGCAACAATATATCCTTGGTGAGGAAAAATATTGGTAAGCACTGCCGGTTGAGATGAAGCAGGAAGGGGGGGGAGGAGCTATGGGCTATGGTCCTCGAGAAGAAGTTGCTTCAGCTTCCTGTACTTGATGCATATGAGGTAAAAGGGTACACTCATGAGTATAATGGCCATATATGTCACAACATGCACAAGGTTTGTTCGTACGAAGACCCTTGTTTTGCTTGGGATGTTTGCCCTGTTGCTGGGTTGCGGGATCAGGTTGGGGACCCTGAGGTGGATTGGGTGGTGGACCCTAACTACCTTGATGAAATTGAGATTGATGGTTCTAGTTACCTTTCCCCTTGTTCCTTTTCTTGGGTTTGGGGGGATTGGTTATGCTCTGCTGAGCATACACTTGACCTTGTGGAGGAGGTTGCTAATGTGGAAGAGGTGGGGCAGGCATGGGGGGTTAGGGCACTGGTGTTGGAGGGGCTGGAGCATTAGGAGGCGAATATGGATAATAAGGAGTTGGGGCAACATTGGGATAAACCGGTGGTGCAAAAAATTCCCGTGACATTTGTTGATGCGAATGGGGATATGCATATGGTGTGTTGGGACCTAGATAAGAGTTACCATGTGGAGGATTGGGAGAGGGATAAATTTAAGAGGAATTGTCCCCTCCCTGAGGTTTACCATAATTCATAGGAGGTGGAGCATATGGTTGAGGGTGTGAAATGGTTCTAATTATGGCATCCACGACATGAGATGCCCCCAATGCATTAGCGGCATCAGGCCAAGGTAGATCGGGTATGACAATACAAACATAACCTGACTGGGCGTAGATCAGATCAAATTTCAAAGCTACTTGGAGTACATCTTCCTCAGAATGGGGGATGTGTGACATATCATCTTTAGAAAAGGGGGACAAAATCTATCTAAAAAACCAATCCATATAGACACAGTCTTTGAATTTAGGAGCTCTACAGATGCCCCTCCTCCTACACCATTCATGAACATGGTCAGATAGGTGAATCACAGAGGTTTCACGAAAATAATTCAATAATTCAGTACCAGTGTCATAACAAAGAGGTAACTAGAAATAGGTAAGAAAAGCTTTGGAAAGAGTCTCAAAAGTGGAATGAGTGGCTTTGGGTTGATCGACATACCACTTAGCAGCAACTCTAGTAAGAGTATGTTGGAACAGATGACGACAAATGGAGTCTTCAGGGATAGAATTGGATGAACACCACATATGGAATGAGTGAACATGATCAGTGGGATATTCTCCGGGATTACCTTCACAATTTAGGATGTCTGAAGGGAGTTTAGTAGGCATAACTGACTAATTGGGATCATGGAGAAGAGGATCGTTGATGAGTTGGATGAAATTAGGGAGACTCAAACCAGCCATAAAAGGAAGCAATGGAGGATGAGTGACCACACCGGTGGGATTTCTCTTGTGGGGTTACCCTGTTTGTTACCTGGGTTACTACCTTGGTTTCCTGCACCCACATTGGTGACTGACATGGTGGCAATACAGGTATGAGAAGACGTGAAATCAAAGGAAGAACTAGATGAATAAGTAGAATCAAAATCAAAATAATGACTCGATGGAGGACTGGGAAGATGTGCTCTAACTCGACGGGGAGCATTAATATGTCCTAACGGGAACTAAGGGAAAAGAACTCGAAGTCTCTGCAACAAATTCCTATGGTGTGCAATGATGTCAAGACAATAATGACTCTAAGGACTAAAGGGTGATGATAGGAATAAAAGAGCAACAAACAATAAGAAAACACCTAGTGCAATGCTGCCAAGCGTAAACTAACCATAATAATGACGTTACTCTAATACAAGAAAACACGTCCTATAAAAAAAAGTACATCTAGCTTATAGGTGGTCTAAATCCTAAAACAATACTAAATCTACTATCTTTCATGGCCTTCTAAAGAACTTCTTACTTGATGAAATCTCAGGGGTGGTCATGGCTTCCATGATGTCTTCATCAAAATGGAAGATGAGGGGACTAGAGAAAGAGAGGCCACATTATGAAGAAGAGCTACCTTAATCATCTTCATGAGAGACAAGGTTCACATACACATCATCAAGGTTAGGAGACATATGACTAATAGATGGAATATCTACCAATGTTGAGACTGGGGATTTCGTCATAGAAGGTTCAACATAATCACAATAGGATACATTAATGGAGTTCCAATGCGTCGACCTTATGGATGACGACATGTAGAGAATGGTAGTAGTATTATCTGTCATATAGACATCAGGGGGAGGGATCACAATGGGTGGTTGAGAGACCTCATGTTTTGGTGTAGGAGTGGGACTAGAATCCGTAGGTGGAGGAGAGGTGGAATCACTACGAGTTTCCTCTAATTCACAAAGCACTTGAAGTGTATCACGAAAATCTTTGAGGCTTTGGAAGCTTAGGAGGAGTTGGAGTTGTTGGGGATGCCTTGTCTTTGTTTCCCTTTTTCTGGGCTTTGCCCCCCTCACCAGATGCTTTCGTAACAGGAGTAGGTTCATGTTGAGGTTGTTGTGGAAATGAAGCAAAGGCAAGGGTAGGAACAACAAGTTGGATTGGGGTCAAAGTAGTGTAAGGTTTAAGTTGACTAGGGGGAGTGTTTGTGGGAGGATCAATGTACCAGACTGGGATCCCCAAAATTATGTTATGAAAACTCAACGTGGCCATGACAAGTGTATAATAAACTCCAAGGGGGGAATATGAATGGTATCTAACTAGAAGGGTAATGGACTGGGGGAACTTCTCCGAGATGGTTAAGTCCTGGGGGAATGGTTCTGGGCAGAAAAGGATTAGGAGAGAGACTAGCAAAAGGAAATGGCCCTTGAGGAGTAGTACCGAAGGGCTGGGTTGAGTTGGGAAAAGCAGGTTGCAGAGGTGTTGGCTATTGTGAAGGCATACCAAACCATTTGTGGGTGGACTGTGATGCTTGGAGCATGCAAACACTGGATGAGATAGGCTCAGAAGGAGTAGGTAGTGGGCAATAATAAGCACCAAGTAGAGTTGAATCTTTGTAGATTATAGGACATACATTAGTGACAGATGAGATAGTCTTATTGTTAGTCACGAAGGAGATGTTGGAATCAGGTGAAGTTAGAGATTTGGGATCATAGCATGTCAGCTGATCGACGGTGATGATATTTCCATTATGGGGAAAGCATATCTTATAGTGAATTGCAGATGTGACAACTGACATAGCACAGGTATAACTACATCCCAAAAGGATGTTGTCATCTAAAGGGGCATCAATGACTTCGATATCAATTGAGACAGTCTTTCCAACAATAGTGATCAGATAGTTGTGATATAAGCTAAGGGGCTGTGAAGGATGACCATCTCAGGCACAAAGTGTGATGGTGGATGGGGA
The DNA here is from genome assembly GCA_000404065.3 of Pinus taeda. Lineage (NCBI taxonomy): Eukaryota > Viridiplantae > Streptophyta > Pinopsida > Pinales > Pinaceae > Pinus > Pinus taeda. The sequence continues at coordinate 121,682 of APFE031309893.1, forward strand.
TAGATCTGGGGAACCAAGTCACTTCCAAACACTAGCAACCATCACACAGGTGGAGGAACCTTTGTCTATGATACACCATTAAACAATGGGTTATTTAATGGAGACCAGTATTTGAAATGCAACATATGAAGGTAGGGATGATTTTCCGACTTATCAACATGAAAGACAATCATATGATCATATTGGGGATCCACAACACCCAAAGCAGATAGTAGAGCTTTATGTTGGGATGGGCAGGTCTAGAGAACTTCTAGCATTGACATGGCCCATGATTATCAGATTCTTATGATGGATTATGATGAGGTTAATACTGAACAAGTCAACCTGTAAACTCACTCGCGGCAATATGACAAGCCACCCACTAAGTCAATGACTGAGTCCCAACCCCAAGTTTCCATTGAGCCTTTGTCGTCATCCAATGGTACCTTACAGATCCCTCCACCTAAGGTAGAGGTTGTTCCCAAGATCCCCAAACGTCCATTACGTCAAAACACTGCTTCTGTTAAAGCCAACCATACTTAAGTCATATATTATGTTATAGGTATGGTTGGATTTAGCAGAAGAAATGTTTTGATGTAATGGACCTTTGGGGATCTTTGGAATAACCTCTAGCTTAGGTGGAGGGATCTGTAAGGTACCATTGGATAACGACAAAGGCTTAGTGGAAACTTGGGCTTGGGACTCAGTTTTTGACTTAGTGGGTGGCTTGTCATATTGGGGCGAGTGAGTTTACAGGTTGACTTTTTCGGTATTGAACTCATCAGAATTCATCATAAGAATCTGTTAATCATGGGGATTAAATGGTGGAGTTGCCTGACCCGGTGTAGGTTGGGAAACAATATATCCTTGTTGAGGAAAATGATTGGTAAGCACTGCTGGTTGAGATGAAGCAGGAGGGGGGGGAGGAGCTATGGGCTACGGTCCTCGAGAGGAAGTTGCTTGAGCTTCCCATACTTCATGCGTATGAGGTAAAAGGGTACACTCATGAGTATAATGGCCATATATGCCGCAACATGCATAAGGTTTGTTCGTACAAAGACCCTTGTTTTGCTTGGGATGTCTGCCCTATTGCTTGGTTGTGGGATCAGGCTAGGGTACCTGAGGTGGATTGGGTGGTGGACCCTAACTACCTTGATGTACTTGAGATTAATGGTTCAAGGTACCTTTCCCCTTGTTCCTTTTCTTGGGGTTGGGGGGATTGGTTGTGCTCTGCTGAGCATACACTTGACCTTGTGGAGGAGGTTTCTAATGTGGAAGAGGTGGGGCAGGCATGGGGGGCTATAGCGCTGGTGTTGGAGGGGTTGGAGCATTAGGCAGTGCATACAGATAATAAGGAGTTGGGGCAACATTGGGATAACAAATGGTGCAGCAACTTTCCCTGACATTTGTTGATGCGAATGGGGATATGCATATGGCATGTTGGGACCTAGATAAGAGTTACCATGTGGAGGATTGGGAGAGGGATAAATGTAAGAGGATTTGTCCCCTTCCTGAGGTTGACCACAACTCATCAGAGGTGGAGGATATGGTTGACGGTGTGAAATGGTTCCAATTATGGCATCCACGACATGAGATGCCCCTGGTGCATTAGCGGCACCAGGCCAAGGCATGCTGGGGATGAGAATATAAACATAACCTAACTATGCATAGATCAGATCAAATTTCAAAGCTACTTGGAGTGCATCTTCCTTAGAATGGGGGACGTGTGATGTAACATCTTTAGCAAAGGGGGAAAAAAATCTATCTAAAAAACCAATCCATATAGACACAATCTTCGAATTTAGGAGCTCTACAAATGCTCCTCCTACTACACCATTCCTGAACATGGTCAGATAGGTGAATCACAGAAGTTTCACAGAAATAATTCAATAGTTCAGTAACAGTTTCATAACAGAGAGGTAACTGGAAATAGGTAAGAAAAGATTTGGAAAGAGTCTCAAAAGTGGAATGAGTGGCTTTGGGTTGATCGACATACCACTTAGCAGCAACCCTAGTAAGAGTATGTCAGAACAGACGAAGACAGATGGAGGCTTTAGTGGTAGAATTGGATGAACACCACATATGGAATGAGTGAACATGATTAGTGGGATATTCCCCAGGATTACCTTCACAATTTGGTATGTCTGAAGGGAGTTTAGTAGGCATAACTGACTAATTGGGATCATAGAGAAGAGGATCATTGATGAGCTGTCTGAAATTAGGGAGACTCAAACCAGCCATAAAAGGAAGCAATGGAGGAGGAGTGACCACACTAGTGGGGATTCTGCTTGTGGGGTTACCTTTTTTGGTACCTAGGTTACCACCTTGGTTTCCCGCACACACATTAGTGCCTGACATGGTTGTGGTACAGGGATGAGAAGACGTGAAATCAAAGGAAGAAATGGATGAATAAGTACAATCAGAATTAGAATAATGACTCGATGGAGAACTGAGAAGATGTACTCTAACTCGACGAGGAGGAGTAATATGTCCTAACGGGAACTGAGGGAAAAGAACTCGAAGTCTCTGCAACAAACACCTATGGTGCGCAATGATGTCAAGACAATAATGACTCTAAGGACTAAAGGGTGATGATAGGAATAAAAGAGAAACAAACAACAAGGAAACACCTAGTGCAGTGGTGCCAAGTGTAAACTAACCATAATAATGATGTTACTCTAATACAACCAAACACGTCCTATAAAAAAAAGTACCTCTAGCTTATAGGTGGTCTAAATCCTCAAACAATCCTAAATCTACCATTTTTTATGGCCTTCTAAAGAACTTCTTACCTGACGGAATCTCATCCCCGCAAGCATAGATGTCTAGAGAAAGGTACGGTAGAGAACCAATTGCTTCCCACAACTAGTCCTATAGGGTGTTTTCCTAAGATTGGTCACTACGGTTACCTTCGTCCCACAGGGGTGGTCTTGAGTTTCTTGGTGATCATCCAATGCACAGGATTTCTTGCCACATGTTGGGTAGCCCCGAGGAGAACCACTGGCATGATGACCTAGCCTAAACCCCTCTGAATCAGGTTTCTGGCACACTCTAGCTTTGTACCGTGGGATGGTGAAGGATTTTAAGCTCCCTAATATGTCAAATTCTATGTCTCAATGAAAGTGATTGATGAGTTTTATTGGAAGCCTATCCCACCAATCCAACACCTAAACTATAAATATTGTTTGGCCTTAGTGCTCAAGTGGGCTTAATCTGTGTAGGTTGAATTATTAAGGTGTAGTGTTTCAATTCTTGGCTTGGCGGTGTTAACCAAGCTCGCGTTCGCTTAGGGTGTGAGTGTGTGAAAATAATGTGTCAAGTGGATGATTTAATTGAGCATGTTTTATGATGCCATGTGTTATTGAAAATAAAGTGTTGAAATACTATAAATAATGTTGGAAATGACAGTAAAATAAACATCCAATAAAGCACACAAAACCCCACCGAAAAAGGCTATCAAACAACTAAGAAAGAGAGGGAAAACAAGCTACTCAAAGACAAATAAAATTCCTAAAATAACTAATGTCAAAGGGATTGATATCTAGAAGCACTAATCTGTTGTAAATGGTGCAGATAAAAAACAAAAATTAGAGGTGAAAAATGCTACAAAGGATAGGTATGAAGTTCCAAAACCTAGGATGCTCAAGGGGATCCTAAGCGGGAAAAGGAAAAACCCAAACTCTAAAGGGAGAAAAGGTAAAATAAACCTATCCAAAAGTGTTGAAAAGTAATGGATTAGATTCTAAAAATCAGTGGTTGAAAATGTTGAAACCCTAGACTCCTCACTCAGCCAATCTCTTCCTAATAATGTTGTACTCTAAACCCTGGGGGGCTTTTTCCTTCCTCAAAGAGAAAAACTAAGAGAATCTAGGCTTAGGGGAGATTGAAAATAGAGGTGAAGTACCCATTCCAGTTTACACACAACACTCTCAAAAAATCTGAAAAAATAAAAAATAAAAATCTGGAAAAATTCCAAAATGCATGTACTAACTTGAAACAGTGGAAAACACAGTTTTTGGGCCAAAAACTGTGCTCTGAAATGCGGATCTAGGGCTGATTGTTTTTCTCTTGGGACTATTGGTCAGCAGATCTTGCACAAATATTTCCTTCTCCTGCTCGGTTGGTAGTTGTGACCTATGGAAAGAACCAAAAACCCACCACAATCTGAAAATTTGATAAAAAATGAAATAATACTATAAATAGAAATTGAGAGGCTAAAAATGGTTTTAGAAAACCCTGAAATTTACTAAAACTTTAGTCACCCAAGAACATTTTTATTACACCAGTGGAGTCATCATTTGTTAGTGTGAAATTTCTTGGAAAGTGTACCAAAAATACTTCACTTAAGTCACTAGGTGACATGTGACCCTAACAACAATTAGTGGTTGCTTACACTTCAAATCTGCAATAAAACATGGAAAAACTTGGAACAAAATAACATATACAATCCAAAGCAACAAACAACAATATAGATATCCAATGCAATAACATAAATGGAAAGACTATAAGATGAATAAATTCTTTTATTGATGACACCTAGTGAAGGAGATCAAAAAAGGGTCTACAAATCCCCCTTCGTGGGATGCATCATTTGATGTCCTTTGATTCAGTAATCGATCTTCTCTCTCAATATGTGAAAAACCCATAACAATGTGAAGAACTCAAATGGGAGCTCAAAAGAAAAAAGACGATAATGGTGACAATGATAATGATCATGGTGAAGAATGAATGGAAAACCCTCATATTTATAACAAAGTATTAAGTTAATCTCGAAAATGGAAAATAATGAAATAATATTGACCAAATCAAGATCTAACCATTACAAATACTTTATTATATTTTTGGGAGAGGGAAAAGATATTTAAAATGGTCAAATATCTTTATTTAGAAATAATTAACAAATACAATGATTTATTAATTATTTTGCGAGGATTAAGAATGGTGTGAAAATGAAATAATTATTAAATAGTGATTTAACAATTATTTCAACAATATAATTAAGGAATAATAGATAAATAGTGATTTATTTAACTATTCCTAAGCGATTTAGTCAAATGTGACAAGGAATAATTTTCAAACAATGATTTAATAATTATTCTTAGAGAAAATTAAATAAATATTGATTTATTCAATTATTCTCATGGGGGTTTTTTATTTTAATAAGAAAATAATTTTTAAAAATGGTTTACTAAATTATTTCCCATGGTGAAAGTGATTTTACTATGGTAAGATTAATCCTACATGGTGTATTTCGATCCACCTAGTTAAAAATGGATAGATGATCATTTTTTTGTAATAACAACAAGTTCTTTACAAAAACCTCGATCTGCTTCACTTGTCTCATGGCTATGTGTCTCATGAATTCTTTTCCTTTGTCGATGATTGCATCATAAATAGGGTCTTCCAAAATTGTAATGGAGACGAGATTTTTATTTAGGCCCGGAACGAACATGACATCCTTGACCTCGAGGGGGGAGCTCATCTCCCTCTGAAAGGTGATTATGTCAATCTCAGTAGCGTTATATGTTTTTTCGTCCCCCATCTCGATGTGCATCTCCAAATATTTTTCTTCCAGGTCACTAAAAAAGTCTCTACACCCTATCATGTGGAACAATGCACTTGAGTCCAAGTACCACACGCTCCTCATCATTGTGTTGGCCATGCATGCGATAAGGGTAAAGTCAATCTTGAACTATGATATCAAGGCTTCACCTGTTGCTCCTCCTAAGGTCTTCTTGTTTTCCTTTTTGTGTGGAAACTTCATGGCATATTGCCCAAATTCATGAAAATGGAAGCACTTAATTTTGGAAAAATCTTTCTTCTTTCCCCCTTGACGGACCTTACTAAGTTCATCACAACATTGTATGAACTTGCTCAGATACTGTGGAATAGTGTAATTCTTCGGCATCTTGATACTTTGAAGTATATCCTTGAGCACTGGCTTCCTGTGGTCACTGAACAAAATTTCCTTCTTGTGGAGTTTTAAGACAATGTGATCTCGTACTCCCTCCAAGATTATTCTCCTCTCCCTGGCTACATCTTTCTTCCACTTAGAAAGGTTCTAGGCATCAAAAACTGGTGGTTTTGCGTCATATATCTTAATGTATTCTAGCAATCCATTGCCATCCAATATTGCTTTCATGCGATCCTTCCATGCAAAAAATTAGAGGTGCCTTCCAGGGCATACTCTAGCTTTATTTATTTGAACGTCATCTTCTCAGCTCTAAAGAGGTTTTGCTACACTGAAATCCAAATTTCAACGTCCTAAGAAACAACTTCAAAATTCCTACTCTAATGTGAATCCAACTCTAATACCATGTAGAAATTACGATATAGATTTGCAACCTCTCATGAATTTTTAATCAAAATCACAAGATACAAACCTACTCTATTGCTCTACAGACATTAATTCACAATCTAGAAAAAATATCAGTCATGCAATAAGAAATTACACACATGCAAGTAGTATTTTTTCTGGAGAAAGAAAACTATTAAAAACCCCAATGTATGCTTGCACTATTATGATGAATAGAGATGTATTATAATTTCTTTGCTCAACTGAGCACAACCTGCAAGTGCATAACCTATCTCCCATCTCACTGAGAAGCTCTGACCCAAACTTAGTTTTTTTACTGCCTTTGCTTGAGCCCCTATTTCCTTACACAATTCCTTGAAAAATTAGGCCCCTATTATTTATGAATTTCTCCAAAATGGATTGCGTAATTCCTTAGGTTGATCATCTAACTGCATGCAACACTTGTACACTCAAGGCTAGTCTGCAACTGATGTTACACTTCCTTGGAATCTCCAGCTCAACTGGGTAACTCAAATTATCTGCATGTAGTAGCTACTTTGAACTAATTAATCAGTGAACTGGATGATCACTGAGTTTGTTTGAAGTCCCATTGCACAAATAACCTTCTACTAGTTCCTCCAACAGTTGGAACTAGTTTAACAGAAAACAACTTGAGATTAATGACTTTGATTGCTAAAAATTAGAAATCACACATGCTTAGTTGAACTCTAACTCCTCCAACTCGAATTCACAAAGTAAATTGGGTGACACAAGCCATGTCACAAAAGTTAGCTGCACCAAAGTTGTCTGCTAATGTGGATATTTGAATTTTCTCAATTTAGTCAAGGCAAAATCAAATTGAGAATTTATTGCTACATTTTTCAACACTAGGATAGTTGTCTCGGTACTGGATGTGTTCAGAATTTGATCATATAACTTGATCTGTCTTTCACACACACAGAGTGAAATTTTCATTGAAATCCAACAATTGGAATTAATTCTTCTAACTAATTAAATTATGCAATTTATTTTGTTACGAAAAATAACAAATTAATCACACTGCAATTTATTCACAATAAAAAATTACAGAAATAAAAATGTTGGAAATTGAGAAATAGAGAGCACACACACAAAAATATGACACTGTTATTTCTGGAAGGTTGCCCCCAAAAAACCCAATGTGGGAAAATCGGTGTAATAGATGCGGGTTTTATTATTATGCAGTAGTGAAATTCTGAGTACAATAAAATGGATGCCAAACTGACAATCCTCTCTGAGAGAAATACTGGAAAAAAATTTGAGGGAAATTTACCCTCCTCCACAAGCAATACCGACCCAACCTAGCCACAAAATTATGCTCCAAAAAGCCCCTACATCAGCCTTCTACGCAATCCTTGTGCAGGATAAAATCGCACTGCTCTGAAACTATCTTTGAGTCAGTCGTTCTCCCTGTATTTATTGCTAGAAGTTACTCCCCAGGCCTTATGGAAATTTTTCCGGCCTCCGACACCTGAAACGACCTACTTTTCAGCCAAATTGAATTGCCTCTTTGAGGCTCTACACAAGCCCTTGCATTGCCTCCTAGAGAATAATCTTGGCCTCCTCTCACTGCCTCTCTGAAACTAAAAATATTCCTCCAGAATCACTCTCTGCTCCCCTCTCTAGCTCAAATTCTTCTTTGTTGAATCACTGCAATTGGGAAGCTCGATTTCTGCCAAGGAACTTGACCTCAAGTTTCTCAAGTGACTGTAGCTCCAACCCCATCAACCTCCTCTTATAATCTCTCATTGGTGAACCAACAACCATGATTAAATCCTCATCAACGACTATGATCATGTTTTATTTGATCCATATGATTTTCTAGCAAAACCTAACCTTTCTCAATTAATTCTTGTTAATAAATCGTTTTTCCTAAGTTAGATTAAGGAAAAAATTAATTACTTACTAATTAACTTAATTGAGCCATTTCTAGGTGTTTTCTCTTGAATTTTTTTTTGAGTTTTGGAGCTCTTGTGTTTTTGAGCCTCTCTGACCAAAGTCAAGACTAGAACACCTGTCTAATGCTATCCAACCATCAAAAACTAACACACACTTAACAACATATAAGGATAACCTGTAGCTGATGTTCTTGCATTTAGATGGCACATCAAATTTATAACATAAGGTAAATATATCAAATCAACGATATGTTCTTGTGGCACTGTATACAACAAGAACCACTTATTTGAATTATATTACTATGTTTTGTTGTTGTTTCTTCATCGCATAAATTTTTACAAACTCAAATAAATATAAAATACAAAACCACTCATACCAACAATAATATCAACTTGACTATTTCTTTAACAACAATTACTAATTATACTCAAATAACTTTGTCGTAAGATATTTATCTATCCATTTGGCTTCATATCATCCACCTACATATGATGTAACTAATCACACTTCTTGTTGACCGCAGTCTGTTGTAATCAGGCACTGACAACAACAACAACAACCAACCTCTCTGTAACAACGCTGGTGAAAATTCCATGTAATAAAAGTTAATAAAGGCAAAATAATAACCACGGTTGATGGGACACTTATTCCAAGTTGAATGTTGGGAAAGACATCCTAGTGTGGGTGTTCATTTGGTTTATTATGGCTAAAGAAATTGGCAAAGGCAATGGCTAAAGCATTTGGAAAGGCAAAATGTCATTTTTGGCACATTTATTTATTTATCTATCCATTTGGCTTCATATCGTCCACTTGAATACGATGGAACTAATCACACTTCTTGTTGACCACAATCTGTTCTAATTAGGTATTGACAACAACAACAAACCTCTTGTGGATCAACATGTAATGAAGATGCCTCTCTATACTAAACTTGTCAATCTAGGTCGAATTATATGGTTTGACTAGAAAAAATGCCGGAGAAATCTCATTGAGAGTTTCTGACAAAAAAACACACCAACGAAATCATGTATTACTCCTTTTATATGAAGTGTTGGACCCTCTCTCCAAAGGAGCTTTATTCCTAAAAACAACTCGAAACAACAGTCAATAGACTCCAATGCACATCGACGACCATGAACATGTTGACGATTAGGGCATCCCCATTTGTATGGCCAGGTGCAACACTATCTCAGGTTATTTATGTCTTGCCTCTCAATCATGTTAGAAACTACTTTTGCCCACACCTTAATGCATCTTTAGATCGTATGCACGCTGCAATCAAAGGCTAGTGTGAGCCGTTAACCTGATTGAAAATGTTTCCTTTAAGGAATTTAGACTTTTGTGATCTATAATCTTGTTTAGAGAATGATTTCGGCAAAGTCACATAAAAAATCATTTGTCGACGTATTTCGAACCAACCAGTGTGGTTCATCGTCAGGACAAGTTGAATATCCAATCTGAGCGATGCAATAAATAGGGACAGCAGGCCATTCCAACAGCTAAAATTGACTTAGTAACGGTTAATCAGACCTCTAACAGCTAGGTTTGACCAGTCCCCAGGGGGAGGAATTTAATTATTTTATTTATCCATTTTCCCTTACCCCTATATAATATTACTAAATTATTAATTAAATAATAGAATGGTAATCAGACCCTGAATTTATTAATTATACTATTATAATAAATATATAAATATATATACATATTATATACAATTCATATATTCTTTAAATTTTATTATTATTACTAATATTAGAATAAAATGGACAATATTTCTATTATCTACTTATTTAATTATTTATCTCTGCTATTAAATAAGATATTATTATTACCTTTCCCCTTATATAATAATATTATAAATATTATTTATTTGAATAATAAAAATCTCATATACCCATTATTATTTTATTAAAATATTTATTTAATTTATCTATCTCTTAATATTATAAAACATTATTTATGATATTTACCCAATATAATATTACTATTTACCATTCTATTAGGATGAGTATTACTTATTAGAATAAAATGGTAATTTTTAACCATCTATATTCTTAATTTCTTAATTTATTCTTTAATATATACTTACCCTAAATTTTAATAATATCAATATTTACCATTAGAATAGGATGAGAATAATTTAAGTAAATTGGTAAATATTACTATTCTCTTCTTATATTATTTATATTATAAATATTATTATTTATTCTCCACTCTTATTGAAAATATTATTATCACAATATTTATATACTAGACTTGAGAGCGAAGAGCACCAACATTTCACATTCAAAACATCAATATTTGCCGATATAATTAAACACGCAAAAACAATGGAGTCGTCTAACCACGCTGAGGAATTGTCTGGACAGTCAAAAGTGGCTAGAATCCAGGCAAAAAAAATTCAAAAAAATCTTGTAGAGGCAGTTTTTGAATTGTGTTTTTGATGGTGGAAATGGATTCAGCGCCATCAAAAACGTCTAGGACACCTAAAATTTTGAAGTTTAACAATTATAACTTGGATTTACAAAAATCCTTGCCAGATTTTCTCTAAATATAACCGGAATTTCCGTAATTTTCCGGGAAACTCCTCCACCTCATTAAACTACATGAAAAGCAATTACACCTGCAGTTCTTCCCTTATGGGAGTAAGCCCAAAATGCCTCCAATACTAATTAAGAAAATTAGAATTGCACATACAAAAAAACTATTTTTTTCACTAAATTCAATCACAAATATGATACAAATATATAGTTGGATTGAGATCAAACCAATTCCAAATATGAATATGGGGTTGAGATATTCTCTCAACAGAATCTCAAACCAACTCTAAATGTATCATTATGTCGAGAGGCGCATTCTACAAACCAGTGTGTGGGTGATGTGCAAGTATGTCACGCCTCCAATAAAGTAAAAATATTTACTCGATGTAAGTCCAAAGAAAATGAAAATAACTATATAAATGAAAAAAATTAGAAACGAATTAATGGGTCACTAAAAAAATTTTCTATACTCCTTCACTCACCTGAGTTCTTTCTAGAGTGTAGAATTTGAGGAAAAGTTTACACCTCAAGAGACTTGATCCTTTGGGTGCATGATAGGCCTAGAGTTAGATGGATCTAGGTTGGTGTAGCCATTATCTCCAAATAATTTATCATTACTATTAATAAAAGTTTTTGTTTATCTATTATATGTTTTGGAGGGTTTCTAGTATTATATGATTTAATTTGTCATAATATATTTGTTTTAGATTTTGGAACTTTTGATAGAAATTTTCCAAAATCTAGTAGAAATTTGTTAAAATCACAAGTTTAAACTCTAAACTCTTCACAATTTGAAAGCATGTTTTTCATAAACACTAAATTCTTTTGTACATTTACCAACAAACACATTTTAAACAACAACAAAAACACCTAGTCTAACAACAAATTGTTTCACTAAATTTTTATAAAAAAAATTCAAAACATATAATAATTAAACAAAATCATAAAATCCACCAAAAATTAAAACCAAATAAATTATCTTTAATACCAAGTTAAACATTTAGCCAAATTATTATTAAAAAAATTCAAAACATTAAATAATTAAACAAAGTAATAAAATCTACAAAGTTAAAACCCATTGGGCCGTATTTCATACATTGTTGGTATTGAGGGTTTGGGTTTCCAAACCTCTTGGCCACTGATGAAAACGCTACATTTCCGGCAGCCTTACGCGGAATCCTCCCAAATATTTTCACGGTTCCATTCGTTTCATAAGCTCAGAAAACCCCTGCTCCCCCTAGGAGCAGGCTGAAATTATGAGTAGAACTATGATTCCAGTTGAGATATGAATGAAACTGTAATATAAAGTAAACTATATTGTATTTTTTTAAATAATTTGATATTTGATTTAAAATTTTTGTGATTTATATTGAAAATAATTGTTTTTCATTTAATAATCACATTATTAAAATTTAGTGATGTTCGTAATTACTTACACAACTAACCAAAAGATCTTGTGATGGCCTCTTATGTACAGTTTGGCCACGGACACTATGGATAAGGTCAATTAATTATAACCAAATGATTTTGTAATATATAGTTTGGCCACGTACACTATCGATAAGGTTAACCCCTTTAATGTCTAATTAGAGTTGTAGGGATCTTGTGATGGGTTTCTTATGTACAATTTGTTCAGGGCATTACAGATAAAGTCAGCTAATTATAACCAAATAATTTTGTGATTAACTTTTTATATTTAAAACCAACTAATATGATTCATTTTTCAAAAATTACGATATAGATTTGCAATCGCTGATGAATTTTTAATCAAAATCAGAAGACATAAACCTATTCTGTTGCTCTGCAAACATTAATTCACAATTTAGAAAAAAAATACCTGTCATGCAATAAGAAATTACATACATGCAAATAGTATTTTTCCTGGGGAAAGAAAACTGCGAAAAACCCCAATGTTTGCTTGCATTATTATGATGAATAGAAATGTATTATAATTTCTTTGTTCAACCGAGCACAACTTGCAAGTGCATAACCTATCTCCCATCTCACTGAGAAGCTCTGACCCAAACTTAGTTTTTTTACTGCCTCTGCTCGAGCCCCTATTTCCTTACACAATTCCTTGAAAAAACAGGCCCCTATTATTTAGGAATTTCTCCAAAATGGATTGCGCAATTCCTTAGGTTGATCATCTAACTGCATGCAACACTTGTACACTCAAGGCTAGTCTACAATCAATGTTACACTACCTTGGAATCTCCATCTCAACTGGGTAACTCAAATTATCTGCATGCAATACCTACTTTGGACTGATTAATCAGTGAACTGGATGACCACTAAGTTTGTCTAAAGTCCCATTGCACAAATAACCTTCTAGTAATTCCTCCAATAGTTGGAACTAGTTTAACAGAAAACAACTTGAGATAAATGACTTTGATTGCTAAAAATTAGAAATCACACATGCTTAGCTGAACTTTAACTCCTCCAACTCGAATTCACAAAGTAAATTGGGTGACACAAGCCATGTCACAAAAGTTAATTGCACCAAAGTTGTATGCTAATGTGGATATTCGAATTTTCTCAATTTAATCAAGGCAAAATCAAATTGAGAATTTCTTGCCACATTTTTCAACACTATGATGGTTGTTTGGGTACTGAATGTGTTCAGAATTTGATCATACAACTTGATCTGTCTTTCACACACAAACAGAGCGAAATTTTTTATGAAATCCAACAACTGGGATTAATTCTTCTAACTAATTAAATTATGCAGTTTATTTTGTTACGAAAAAATAACGAATTAATCACACTGCAATTTATTCACAATAAAAATTTATAGAAAGAAAAATGTTGGAAACTGAGAAATAGAGAGCACACACACAAAAATATGACACCATTATTTCTGGACAATGGTCCCCAAAAAAACCCAATGTGGGAAACTGGTGTAGCAGATGAGGATTTTATTATTATGTAGTAGTGAAATTCTAAGTACAATAAAATGGATGCCAAACTGACAATCCTCTCTGAGAGAAATACTGGAAAAAATTCTGAGGAAAATTTACCCTCCTCCACAAGCAATACCAACCCAAACTAGCCACAAAATTATGCTCCAGAAAACCCCTACATCAGCCTTCTACATAATCCTTGTGCAGGATAGAATCGTACTGCTCCGAAACTATCTTTGAGTCAGTCATTCTTCCTGTAGTCGTTGCTGGAAGTCACTCCCCAGGCCTTCTAGAAATTTTCCTGGCCTCCGACACCTAAAACGACCTGCTTTTCAACCAAATTGAACTGCCTCTTTGAGGCTCTACGCAAGCCCTTGCATTCCCTCCTGGAGAATAATATTGTCCTCCTCTCACTGCCTCTCTGAAACTAAAAATTTTCCTCCAGAATCACTGTCTCTGCATCCCCTCTCTGGTTCAAATTCTTCTTTGTTGAATCACTGTAATTGGGAAACTCGATTTCTGCCAAGGAACTCGACCTCAAGTGTCTCAAGTGCCTATAGCTCCAACCCCATTGACCTTCTCTTATAATCTCTTGGTGGTGAACCAACAACCATGATTAAGTCCTCATGAATGACTATGATCATGTTTTATTTGATCCATATGATTTTCTAGCGAAACCTAACCTTTCTCAATTAATACTTGTTAATTAATCATTTTTCCTAAGTTAGACTTAGGAAAAAATTAATTACTTACTAATTAACTTAATTGAGCCATTTCTAGGTGTTTTCTCTTGAATTTTTTTTTTGGGTTTTGGAGCTCTTATGTTTCTGAGCCTCTCTAACCAAAGTCAAGACTAGAACACCTGCCTAATGCTATCCAACCATCAAAAACTAATACACACTTAACAACATATAAGGATAACCTATAGCTGATGTTCTTGCATTTAGATGACCCATCAACTTTATAACATAAGGTAAATATATCAAATCAACGATATGTTCTTGTGGCACTGTATACAACAAGAACCACTTATTTGAATTATATTACTATGTTCTGTTGTTGGTTCTTCATCGCATAAATTTTTACAAACTCAAATAAATATAAAATGCAAAACCACTAATACCAACAACAATATCAACTTGACTATTTCTTTATCAACAATTACTAATTATACTCAAATAATTTTGTTGTGACATATTTATCTATCCATCTGGCTTCATATCGTCCACCTGAATACGATGTAACTAATCACACTTCTTGTTGACCACATTCTGTTGTAAGCAGGCACTGACAACAACAACGACAACCAACCTCTCTCTAACAACGTTGGTGAAAATTCCATGTAATAAAAGTTAATAAAGGCAAAATAATAACCATGGTTGATGAGACACTTATTCCAAGTTGAATGTTGAGAAAGACATCCTAGTGTGGGTGTTCATTTGGTTTAGTATGGCTAGGGAAATTGGCAAAAGCAATGGCTAAAGCATTTGGAAAGACAAAATGTCATGTTTGACACATTTATTTATTTATCTATCGATCTGGCTTCATATCGTCCACTTGAATATGATGGAACTAATCACACTTCTTGTTGACCACAATCCGTTGTAATTAGGCACAACCACAACAACAAACCTCTGGTGGATCAACATGTGATGAAGATGCCGCTCTATACTAAACTTGTCAATCCAGGTCAAACTATATGGTTTGACCACAAAAAATGACGGAGTCTCATTGAGAGTTTCTGACAAAAAAACACACCAACAAAATCATGTATTACTCCTTTTATATGAAGTGTTAGGACCCTCACTCCAAAGGACCTTTATTCCTAAAAATAACTCGAAACAACGGTAAATAGACTCCAATGCACGTCGACGACCATGAACATCTCGACGGTTAGGGCATTACCCATTTGTACGGCCAGGTGCAACACTGTCTCAGGTTGTCTATGTCTTGCCTGTCAATCATATTAGAAACTACTTTTGCCCACACCTCAATGCATCTTTGGATCATATGCATGCTGCCATCAAAAGCTAGTGTGAACCGTTACCTTGATTGAGAATGTTTCCTCTGTCTGTTTCCTTCTTGCTATAGTGATGATAGCAGTTTGATCACATACCTTTTCTCCACAGTCAATTGTTTCATTTTTTTTTTGTCTCTTCCAAATAAAGAAGCTATCCCCGACATTTTCTTGAATTCAAGAAACTCAAATGCATGAATTTCTTTTAAATTGCTTCATCTTCGACCGATGAAGTAGAGTCAAGAATTGACAGATGGATTTATCAATGATACTAGTCTTGAGAGCGAAGAGCACCAACATTTCAACATTCAAAACATCAATATTTGTAGATATAACTAAACACACAAAAACAATTACACCTGCGGGCCCTCCCTTTAGAATTTCACATAAAAAACTATTTTTTCCACTGAATTCAATCACAAATATGATACAAATATATAGTTGGATTGAGATCAAACCAATTCTAAATATGAATATGGGGTTAAGATATTTTCTCAACCGAATCCCAAACCAACTCTAAATTTATCATTGTGTCGAGAGGCACATTCTACAGACCAGTGTGTGGGTGATGTGCAAATATGTCACGCCTCCAATAAAATAAAAATATTTACTTGATGTAAGTCCAAAGAAAATGAAAATAACTATATAAATAAAAAAATTAGAAACGAATTAATGGGTCACTGCAATTTTTTTCTATACTCCTTCACTCTGAATGAATTTTCACCTGAGTTCTTTTTGGAGCATAGAATTTGAGGAAAAGTTTACACCTTGAGAGGCTTGATCCTTTTGGGTGCATGATAGGCCCAGAGTTAGATGGATCTAGGTTGGTGTAGCCATTATCTCCAAATAATTTATCATTACTATTAATAAAAGTTTTTGTTTATCGATTATATGTTTTGGAGGGTTTCTAGTATTATTTGATTTAATTTGTCATAATTTATCTGTTTTAGATTTTGGAACTTTTGATAGAATTTTTCCAAAATCCAGTAGAAATTTGTTAAAATCACAAATTTAAACTCTAAACTCTCCACAATTTAAGTGGATCACGTTTTTCATAAATACTAAATTCTTTTGTACATTTACCAACAAACACATTTTAAACAACAACAACAACAACAAAAACGCATGATCTAACAACAAATTGTTTCACTAAATTTTTATAAAAAAATTGAAAACATATACTAATTAAACAAAATCATAAAATCCACCAAAAATTAAAACCAAATAAATTTTCTTTAATACCAAGTTAAACATTTAGCCAAATTATTATTAAAAAAATTCAAAACATAAAATAATTAAACAAAATAATAAAATCTACAAAGTTAAAACCCATTGGACCGTATTTCCTAAATTGTTGGTATTGAGGGTTTGGGTTTCCAAACCTCTTGACCACTGATGAAAACACTACATTTCCGGCAGCCTTAGGCGAAATCCTCCCAAATATTTTCACGGTTCCAGTCGTGTCATAAGCTCAGAAAACCCCTGCTCCCCCTTGGAGCAGGCTGAAAATATGAGTAGAACCATGATTCCAGTGGAGATAGGAATGAAACTGTAAAATCACTCAAAAGTGTATGGCAAGTTTTCCAAAAACGAAAATATAATATTATAAAATAAATATTAGATTTAAGATTTTTGTGATTTATATTGAAAATAAATGTTTTTCAGAATAATCACTTTATTAAAATTTGGTGATGTTTATAAATACTTACACAATTAACCAAAAGATTTTGTGATGAGCTTCTTATAGCTTGGCCATTGACACTATGGATAAGGTCAGCTAATTATAACCAAATGATTTTGTGATGGGCCTCTTGTGTACAGTTTGGCCACGGACACTATGGATAAGGTTAACCCCCTTAATGTCTAATTAGAATTGTAGGAATCTTGTGATGGGCTTTTTATGTACAATTTGTCCATAAACATTATAAATAAAATTAGTTAATTATAATCAAATAATTTTGTGATTAACTTTATATTTAGAACCAACTAATATGATTCATTCCCAAAACAAAATAAAAAAATAATAATATCTCTAAAAATAATGTGATAATTTAAATCACTTGAAAAACATGAATGAATCATAAAGCAATTATGAGGAGCCCGTATGATTTGAGTTGCCCTCTAATCACATATAAATCTATGGCCGTGAGGTTTTGTCGGGTCGTTTTTCCTAGAACTCTCATCAAATGTCAAATCCACATCACTCTTAAATGGTGCACCCGTATAATCCATTAAAGAAAGGTACAAATGTCATTAAAGCTAGGTTTTT
>APFE031309893.1:140331-159071 GCA_000404065.3 Pinus taeda
AATGTTGATAATTATATTATTAATAATAAAATATTGTTCATAATAATAACAATCCAAAACAAAACAAAACAAAAAAACAAGTGGCTTGGATAAGGATGGAGAAAACTAAAAGGAGAGGGTGGGAATCTAACAGCGGATAATTTTCCAACCGTCGTCCCTATTAATATTACTAGAAGACCTCTCAATTTCAATGGCTTCCCTAAATTTACGATGGTGGAAATGAGGAATCTTAGCGATAACCCTAGCCTCCTCAATGCATATATGATGCTTGGTCTTCTCTGCATGTTCGGCCAAAGCTAGAGATTTGGTCCTCCCGTGCTTGATATCAGCAGCGTGTTCCTTAATCCGCTCGTTAATAGAACAACCAGTTTCACCAATGTATGAGGTACCACAGGAACAAGGGATGATATAAACACCTTTCATATCCATAGGGTTTACATGGTCTTTAACAGACTTAAGGGAACTTCTAATGGTGTTGAGGGGTCTAAAGATCGAGGGAATATTATGCTTCTTCTGGATTCTAGAAATCTTGTCTGTTGTCCCTTGGATGAAGGGGAGGTAGACTCTTGAACTGTGATCAATGGGTTCTTTCTTGACCTTGGAACCTTTCCTTGCTTTGAGGAAAGCTTTGACACCCTGTTGCCTACTATAACCATTTTGGACAAAAATATTAAGGAGACGGGATTTTTCCTTAGAAAAGTGGTCTTCACTAGAAATTCTAAGAGCCTAAGTGGCTAACATGTTGAGAACACCTATTTTCTGAGCAGGAAAATGGTGAGAGTTGGCATGAAGATACTGCTCAGTATGAGTCTTTTTTCAATATACCTCATGGGAGAAAGATCCATCAACTTTCCTAGAAATGAGGACATCAAGAAAAGGAAGGAAACCATTGACCTCACGCTCTATCTTAAACTGGATGGAGTTAGACTGCTTATTGAGATGTTGGAAAAATAGGTCTAATTTCTCAGGCCCATGCTGCCATATGGTGTAGGTGTCATCAACGAATCTTTTCCAAAGCTTGGGTTTAAATAAAGCTAAGGATAAAGCTTGGATTCAAAATCTTTCATAAACAGGTTAGCGACAATAGGGGACAGGGGGGAACCTATGGCAACCCCACAGGTTTGTTCATAGAACTCACCTTCAAAACAGAAAAAAGTAGAAGTGAGGCAGATCTCAACTAATTTGACTATGTCGGGATCAGTAAAGCGAAAGATGACATCAAAGGCATCCTTAATAGGGATGAAAAGTATTTTTAAAAATATCAATTTTTTTTATTTTTTTAATAAAATTAGAACATAAATATTTTATAATTAAAACTCAAAACAATTTCAGTCAAGAATAATTACAATATACTTTATCATAAACAAATATAATAAACAAACTAATCTTTATCATTCTTATAATACACAACAACCGACAAAGTGATACATTGAATTAAGAAAATTAAGCTATATTTATTTGATAGTAAATCACCTCCAAAAAAACTAACAACTTGACATATCAAACTAAGCACTAATGTTAAATTGTAATATTCTTTTCTGAGTGGATAAACCTATCATAATTCAGTTGTCAAATCAATAGCGGAGACAATCATCAGTGGTAGCTATTTGTGAATGCAGGTTGAACCATCACTATTATTCAAGGAAAAAACCACACCACCTAGAATTATACCGATGGTTATTCGAATGGAGGATGACTCATCACTATTATTCAAGGAAAAAAACCGCACCACCAATTCGCGCCTGCCAAATGTCTCTGAATCTTGGGTTATTAAATTGTTTCCTTAAAGCCAAAAAAAACAATTTCTTAACCAAACAAAGACGTTTTTAGAGCATACTCGAAATCAAAATAACACATTAATGAAATAAAGTAAAACATTTGTTTTTTCCTTTTCTATTAAAAAAAAATAATAATAAGTTAGTCTAATAAAAATGATGGGCTAATGTTGGTTTTCAAATCCTACCATAATGTCCTAATTATTATTAGGAGGATTTTCATCCAAGTGCATGTTGGCTTACCAAGTAGCTTGAATATCCTTCCTTGTTTTTGGTAATTATTATCAGGAGGATTTTCATCCAAGTGCATGTTGGGTTACCAAGTAGCTTGAATTTCCTTCCTTGTTTTGTTTTGTTTTCACGTGTATTTAGGAGGATTTTTATCATATTGATTATGAACTTGACGTGCATGTTGGATTACCAAGTAGCTTTAATATCTTTCCTTGTTTTGTTTTTACTTATATTTAAACGATTTTTATTATATTGATTATGAACTTGGGAACTTGAGGTGAATCTTGGGTTACTAAGTAATTTTAATATTCTGGTTAGGTGTATTTTTTTTAAATAAAGAAATTATATTTGGAGCAGTTCTCAAGTATATATAGTCATGTTTGAGATTGGACCACAAGACTTGTGGGGAGCAAATCTCTCCACTTAAATATTGGACCACATCCTCAAGACTTTTCACTGTATTTCATGCTTGGTCCTCCATCTATGTGGTGTTTTCACGTGTATTCCATACTTAGTCCTCCATCTATTTGACCAAATATATACTCAGTAATATGTAATAAAACTAAGATTTTTATGGTTTTTATTTTAAATGTTATAATTTTTTATTAATTGTTATTATATCTTTTATGATTAAATATAATTATGGAAAATTTTATGAATTAAATTTGGTTAGATTTTAGAATTTTGTGATCCATATTGCAATGAGCATGTCTTTCAGATTAATCGCATCATTAGGATTTGGTTAACGTTTCGAACCAACTAATGTGGTTCATCCTCAAGACATAGGTGAAAAAATCAATCAATTCCAAACAGTAAATAAAAATGATGCATCAAGGTCTAAAATTAGCAGTTAATTTTAGTTATAGATGAATTAAAAATAAATTTAATTAATAAACCAACTATTAAAATTAGCATTTAAAATATTATATAATATATATATATTATATATATAATAATATATATATATATATATATATATATAAATATACTGATAATAATTAATTAATGATAAAAATATTATAAGAATAATTAAATAAAATTAATAATATTACAAGTTTTTATATATTAATATAATAGTAAGTTTTAATATTAATAATATTACAAAAATTAATTAATATATTTTAATTATAATCAGATTTAAGTATAAAGAAATTTAATAAAATAAATGAATTAAAACAAAATAAAAGCAATTAATTAATTGAAATTATACAAAGGAAATTATGTAATTTAAATTCATAAAATTCAAATTTAAAAAAAGAGAGAGAAAAAGGAAACAAGAGGTGAAATCAAGAATAGAGGGTCGAAATCCAACTCTTACTTACTTTCCAATCATCATCCATGTTAAGGTTGATTGCATGCTTCTCAATCTCAATAATCTCTCTAAGCTTCCTATGGTGGAAGTGATCAACCCTAGCAATGACTCTGGAATCCTCAATGCAAACATGGTGCTTCGATTTTGTTTCGCTAGAGCTGATGAGCGGGAGCGATTGTGCCTAATGTCTTCTACATGCTCTTGGATTATCTGGTTAATGGAGTGACCAATTGCTCCAATGTAGGGAATCCCACATGAACAAGGGATCGAGTAGACCCCTTTCATGTCTTTAGGGTCTACAGGGTCCTTAACAAATTTAAGAGAATTTAATGGTATTAAAGGGTTTGAACGAAACATAAGTCTATTCCTTTTAAGAATGTGGGAAGTCCTGTCAGTTTTCCCTTGGACAAACAAACGTTGAACCTTAGAGATATGATCATCACAAGTAGTCTTAACCCTTGATTCTTTACATGCTCTTCGAAAATCCTTGAGGCCTTGAGTTCTGCTATATCCATTATTTTCAAAAAAATAAGAAGATGATATTTCTCCTGCTTCGAGTGATTCTCATCAGAAATTCTCAAAGCACGGGTTGCAAGAGTGCTAAGGACCCCAAATTTTTGTGTTGGAAAATGATGAGAACTGGCATGAAGATATTGTTCCATGTGAGTTTTTTTGTGAAAAACTTAGTGAGAAACAAAACCATCATTCATTATGTAGAGGAGGATTTCAAGGAAAGGAAGGCACCCGTTTATCTCAACGTCCATCATGAATTTGATGGATTCTAATTCGGAATTAAGATGGTTAATAAAAAAAATCTAATTTCTCTTGACCATGGGGCCAAATGAAGCAAGTATCATCAACAGACCTCTTCCATCTTTTAGGTTGAAATTGAGCAAAGGCTAAAGGCTTGGTCTCACAATATTCCATGAAAAAGTTAGCAACTATATGGGAAACAAAGGAGCCCATCGCCACCCCACAAGTTTGTTCATAGAACTCACCTTGAAAACTAAAGAAAGTAGAGGTGAGGCAGAGGCCAACTAATTTGGTAGTGTCATTGTCAGTGATCCAATTTATGACATCAATGGCCTCTTGAATAAGTATTTTGGTATAAAAGGAAACAATGTCAAATCTTACTAACAAATCACTTGGGTCCAACCTGATATCTTTCCATTCTTTAACAAATGAAGCAGAGTCCTTAACAAAGGAATTTGTGTGATCCATAAGAGGTTTGAGCTTTTGAGCCAAAAATTTTTGTAAGAAGATAATTAGGCCCACCTATTGTGTTAAAAATAGGTCTCAAGGGTCCCCAGTCTTATGAATCTTTGGAAGGCCATAAATTCTGGGGGTGAGGGGATTGCTTTCAGTAAGCTTTTTACTGAGAGGTTTAAGAGAATTATTTTATTTAATGGCAACCATTACTTCTTTAATAACCTTTTTAATGGGATTCTTATTAAGCTTGAGGTAACTACCACTATTATGAAGATGGTCAATCATTTTGTTAACATAGTCAGATTTATCTAAAATGAAGACAACCTCACCTTTGTCAACTTTAAGGATGACAACGTTGAGGTTATCCTTTAAGGCTTCAAGGGCAAGAAATTCATTTTTGCTAATGTTTATTTTGGGAGGCTTAGCCTTCCTAAGAACGATAGCACAATCTTGCCTAATAACATCTTTAACATTATCAGGAAGGTCTCTAATACCATATTCGATGTTACAAATAATGTTATCTATGGGAATATTTTTAGGGGCAAGGGAAAAATTAAGCCCTTTATCAAGGAGGTTAAAAGTAGAGGGAGCAAAATTTTTACTAGAAAGATTAATAACATATTTAAAAGGATAAGGGGAATTATTATTATTATTATTATTATATTGTTACTATTTAAGATATTATTATTATCAAAATTGTTATTATTCAAGTCCTTATTATTTTTATTTGAACGAGAATAATTATTATTTGATATGTTATTAGTTAAAATTTTATATGAGAAATCATTATTATTATAACCACAATTATTGTTATTGGAATTTATGTTAGTTGAAAAACTATTATGATGCTTTGAATTGTGGCTATTATTGTTAATATAAATAAAGAAACAAGGGGGATGATGGGGTCTTTAAAAGGGGACCATAGGGAGAAAGATGACGGGGAAGATTGTTGGAAGATTTCAACAAGGAAAAAAAAGCTTCACTGGAAGGGGAGGAAACTGACACACGGGGGGACTACGCATAAGAATATATAGGATGATGATGGGGATCCAAACTAGATGGAGGTACAATCACAGGCGAGGATGCATATGAAGTTGAGGTAGATGGGAGAAATTTAAAGCACGGTGAAGAAGCTTCATCGCTTTAACATGCAAGCAATGGTTTGGCGATAACACCATTAAGATCTAAGGCAGGAAAATCAGGTTCAGGGATCTTGATGCTTGAGGGAGAGGGAAAAGGTTTAGTGTTCTCGTCGAATACTTTGCTGGGGTGGCATGAATCAAGATCCACGCAGGTGCTAAGACAAACCTCTCCGATGATTTGATTATTAGGAACCAGTTCCATGACCGGATCTCAAAGAGGGCACTTCATTGCCGCACCAAAATTTCATGCTGGAGCGATCATAATTAACTTCAGAGTTGAAGCAAAATTTCTTGTTGGAGTGATCAGAATTAACTTCAAAGCTAGAGTGGGTGGAGTTGATTTCATTGTTGGAGCTTGAGGGAATGAATACAATTAAGGAACTCGATTTTATTCAAAAGGCAACAATGTAAAAAATGTTGGCTATGTTGGGACCTAGACTGTACAGGCACTGCGACAACCGGTTAGGGTAGGGGCTATCACTATGATCCCCACCCACTCCGTTCTAGTTGTCTCCCAACAACAGGCTATGGGGGATAGTCCCTATGGAAATGAGATGAGAGACAAGTTGGGGACCAACTTATTTGGGAGACACAGTTGAGTGTCCTAGGTACTTGGTTAATTTAAGCAAGATATAAGATTGGATTCAATGTTGAGACCAGTGCCTTAAGTATTCAAATTCTCGCTTATTTACAAATTAGATTCCAAGTAATTAGATGGACAACTGCTTCTTAAAGGGTGCGAGTGAGCCTTGGGTTAGGATTGCTTGTGTTAAGTACTTTGGTTATGGTTATTCTTCAATGAAGCACTTATTGAGATTAAGGGACAATCATTAAACACAAGAGGTCGTGCAAATATAACAAATGCCAAAATGAACAAGAAATGCTAATGATACGATGGATAACCAAAATATACACTTGTCTAAGGATGAAATAAATTCCCTTCACAATTATTCATGAACTATAAACAGTTAAAGGAGTTATTCAAAGATCTTCTAAATACTGTTGTCGCTCCCAGAGACAGCCTTGGATTTATTACAGGACCAGTGCCTAGGAAAATATAGATTTTGAGTGCCTCAAATGATTCTCAGTGAAATGGAGACCTCACACACACACACACACACACACACACACACACACACACACACATATATATATATGAAGGGTTGGTTCATTTATCCAAAGGTATAAGACATGCATTCCTGGTACTTCTTCACATATGCAGTTCACAAAAATATATGCACAAAATAGTGGAGCCAGATTAGTTCAAGGACTTACAGTTTAAAAAAAAATTGTACAGAAAATGAGAGAGGATAAGGAGAAAGGGAAACTCATCACATAGAGCTTAAAGCTTCAATAATTCCACACTTAACACATAGAGCTTGAGGCATTAAGAATTTCTATACTTATTTGAGTTACAATTAGATATAATAGATGAAAGAGGGATTGAATGCTATGATTCATGTTGCATAGATTTATAGATATAATTTCAATAATCCATATAGGCACATGCATTAACAATGTCAATACAAATAAATCTACGAGGAAGTTACATGCATATGCATTAACATATTGATACAAATGAATCTGTAAGGGAGTTTGAAGTATTTCTAACAGTTATGATTGCATGAATTCAGAGAAGAAACATGAACATAACGGGTTTTAACAGAGGAATAACATATTGTAATACTTGAAGGGAGAATCACCATCATTTCCTTGATATTCTGAAAGATCTGTATTACAAATCCATACAGTCCGAAAATAACATGTAGTGTTTTCTTTAGAGTTTCTGAACCTTTGTTAAGTGTTTCCTCCCCCTATTTATTTGGAGAGGAGGAGTGTTGAACATTCATTACATTAAAAATCTTCGGGCAAGTCTCAACTATCAGGTTGGCTAGCTGTCTCGACCAGGGATGGCTCTGTGGCCCAAAAGCATAACAAAACGTTAATCGCCTCATTAAAGGGAGGCACCTTACACGATACAAATTAGTCAATCACATAAGAATGTCAACCAAATATCTTCGTGCCCATCCTGTGCTCACTTATGCTTCAGGATGTAATTTGTTCATGGTATGGCCTCCTGTGTTGCTCAGCTGACTCCCGTCGCTTCTGACTTTACTTCTCGAACCATTCATCCTTTAAATATGGGAATGGGAACTATCAGTTTCATGTTACGGTACTGAAATAGAGGATCCCAGGGAGGTACTTCGTCTTCCTTCTCTATGGGGGCACCATGCTGGGTAATTAAGTCCTCATGGGCCACTAATTTATTATTTACTTCTATCAGTGTAGACCCTAATTATGTGTCACAAAAGGCCTTTCTGGATCAGCCCATGTCAGGTTTGAATTCCCCATCTCCCATATTAAATGCCTCAACTGCCGACCCACCATGCCTTTAAAGCTCTGCAAAGAAATATCAGTGCCCTGATATGCCTGGCAATGCATTCATGGTGTAATACGAAGGACTTTCCTGTTCTGGCCCATATCACTAAAACCTCACGAAACAAATGAGTTCTGATCCCCCTTGGCCCCTTATGATTTAACCCCTTTTACTTCATGTGACCGAGAGCTATGACTAGGTGCTTAGTCCTCAGGCGCTAGGGCCATTAGACTTCCTGCCGAGGGCTTTTTCCTTTGTTATATGAAATCCCACATACCAGCGGTTTATAACACTTGCTTTTGATATCTCCCCTTGAACCTTGTGATGGTCGATTTGCGGGATCAAGCCCACCTAGGAGAGGGAATTGAAGATTAGTAGTTTTCAGAGGGGGGCATGAGCGGTAAGTGGTAAGCAAGGGGGGGGGGGTGCGAAATGATATGAGAGGGACACGTAGCGGAGAGGCCTAGCAGGGAAACCTCTTTTCAGACCCCCCCTTGTTGGTAAAGGGAAACATGGCAGAGGGGGTGGGGGGAAAGGCCTAAAAGCCAATGATCTAGATGGAGTCAATCTGGACCGTTCAGAGATGGTGGTGTTTTAGTAATATGTGGCCTTTGGAAAGGGACATACCTGACAACCCTTTAATTCTTTTGTATCAAATATCGCATCCGAACTAGGTTTCCCGCATATTGCAATAGCAAGCCAGAAGGAAATTTTGTGGAGGAGGAAACTTTGTTTTGTGCCATTGTCGATTGAGGGGTTTAAGATGTCATTGGTGCCACGTGGAACTTCATGGTGGTGACACATGTCACCCGAAAATGTCCCCATGAGACCCCTGAAAAAGCCAAATTTGCGTGCCACATGTGCTTTATACTACCACGTCATGATGACGTCAGCTGCCCTGTGGATTCTTAGGACCAATAGGATTCTGCCATGTGGCCCCCTAGAGGAGAGAGAAAAGGGCCCATTCACCCTTGGTTTTTCCGTGAATTCCTTTGTTAAATAAAATCGACCCCTCCCAATGCTTTAACACTAAAGCCCAAATTCTCGGCAATTTTGTGCTATCGGCCTATTTCACCCCCCATAATTCCTTAAGAATGGTCCTTTGGAATCGTCGATCGTCGATTTGTTCATATTGTGGGGTTGCGATATCGTATGAATGCAGGACTGTAGGATGCGGGGCTACAGGACTACAATATCACAGGAATGCGGGATGCAAGATTGTAGGATGTGGGACTTCCCACCGCCAATCACCGATTATG
The DNA here is from genome assembly GCA_000404065.3 of Pinus taeda. Lineage (NCBI taxonomy): Eukaryota > Viridiplantae > Streptophyta > Pinopsida > Pinales > Pinaceae > Pinus > Pinus taeda. Next base: position 149,637 of record APFE031309893.1, read on the forward strand.
CAGGACTGTTCTGCATCGGACCCGCTGATATGCAATATTGGTGATCAGTTGATCATTGATTTTGATGTGTCCTCCCTTGCTATCACTTTAGAAAAATGCCAATTTGCGATTGCGATGAGCTCCTAGACCTTCGATATGCTTTTCTCCTTCCCCTTTAAAGGAAAAAACCCTCTGAACTTTAACAGGCCATATCTTCTGACCCAGAAGTCCAATTTTAATATTTCCATATACCATTGGAAAGCTCGTTCTGAGCACTATGAAATGGAGAGGGTCCAATTTGGCTTTGAGTGCTTCTATAGCTAGTAAGATGGCTTCAAAATTCGCTGCTCTTTGGCAACTTTGATCAGCTTAAGACCCTTAATGCAGTGAGTGACAACATTGGATCCAGTTGGGGATAGTGCCTTGCTGGCAAGGTGTTGAGAACCTGTAGACCACTAGCCTTCCTTCCATTGGGCATGGAGTTATTTTTAAACAAACTATAATTCTATGAAAATGGAATTTTCAACATAAATCGAAATTTTCATATAATAATTACTACACACACACCAGTATTTACAATGAGTGCAAGACAGGTACCTCTAGTTTTGGAAATAAAGTTTGAGGAATTGACCATTTACGGGAAGTTATAGAGATTCACCATCCATATTTTCAACCATGTATGTGTTATCTCCTTTTTATTTTGCAATCTTGAAAGGGTCGAACCACAGTGGATCGAATTTTTTCCGTGTTTTCCTTTGTCTTCCCATCAGATGTCCCAGTGGAGAACTAAATCACCTGGTTGAAGAGGTCAATCCTTGGCCTTCTTTTCAAAAAATGATTTCATATTTTGTTGGTAATTTGAAAATTTGACCCCCACCTATCATCTATTCTCATGAAGCTCGACCAACTGATTTATCCTTCGCATTAAGGCATTTGGATCTTCCTCGACTTCTTGTATTAACCTCACCATCAACATAGATAATTGGATCGGGAAGACTGCAACCTTGCCATACACTAGCTCAAAATGTGATTTCCCCGTGGATCATTTACATGTTACCTGGTTGGCCCATAGGGAAAACTTTAGTTGGGAGTCCTAGTTCCTCTAATTTTCGGCGATGGTCTTCTTCAACACCCTCGCCACCATTTTGTTTAAGGACTCAGCTAAGCCATTACCTTGAGGATAATAGGTCGGGGAGTGCCCGATGATGATATTATATCTATGGCAGAAGCTGGTGAACTTGGAAAATTTGAAGACCTAAGCATTATCAGTGATAGTTTTGAAGGGACAACCAAAGCAAGATATTATATTCTCCTCCATAAATTTGATTACCACTGAATCCGTAGCATTTCTGGCTGGGATGGCCTATCCCACTTGGTGAAATAGCCAATGGTTGTTAATATCCACTTGTGTTGGCCACCGAATGGTGGGTTTATTTCTCTTGTGAAGTCCAATCCCCACTGTCTAAAAGGTTCATCCAGTTGCAACGGAATTAGGGGGAGAGGAGAAAGCTTTTGTCTCTTAGCAAACACTTGGAATTTCTGGCACGACCTGACTTGGGAATGAACATTTCTGAACAACGTAGGCCAGTAAAATCCAACCTTGAGGATTTTATGTGATGTGGCCTTCCAGTTGCAGTGACTATTAGGTCCCTATACTACTAGTGTAACCCCTTATTGTTATTAGTACAAACCCCTTATTATATTGTTGTGCCCATGTAGTCCCCATATTGTTATTATTGTGCCCCATAGAAGCCCATTATTGTTATTATTGTGCCCTTACATTATTATTGTTATGTCGGCTCTAATTATATTATGACCCCTTAAACTCCTATGTATAGAAAGGAAGTCTTTTCATTTGTATCATCCAAGAATTGTTCATTTGTGTAATGTAAAGGAGGTTGCTCCCTCAATGAGGCTTGTTTCTAAGGCATTCAACTATCTTTTCTATCTTTTTGTGAGTTGGTTTCATAACATTGACCTCCACAAACTCCTTCGTGAAAATCCTCAATCACCTTCTGGGTTTCACCCTCCACCAAGCATAACAACAATACCCCCATCGGGTCCTTCCAATAGAGTAGCCCATTGGATATGATATATTTATGCACTTGCAATCTCAAACTTCTGTATTTGGATTTATCTAGCCACATCGAGCACCTTAGGAGTAAGAGGTAATGAGCGATGTTCTTATACCAGGGCGATCCCTAGTATTTGGCATAGGTTTTCTTCTCAGATGTTTTAATCCCACTCTGATGATCCTCTGGTCTGCCTTCCTCTGTGATCAGGTTTATCCCTAGATCTTGGCAATTGGATTCGAATAAAACCTTGGCCAACCCCAGGCCTTTTATAAGCTTGGTAGGCTTTATGTCTAGCTCATATTCTTGTATCTTATCTATCCACCTACCCCTTTTTCCTTCATTGTCTCCTTGTACCAAGATTTCCTTAACTGTTTTCATTGGGACAAATGCCATGATTTCTAATTGTATCACATACATACAAAATGCCTTCAAAGCCTTGACTAGTGCATATGCTTGCTTCTCCAAAATGTTATATTTCAGCTTAGTACCCCTCAAAACTTGACTAAAGAAGGTGATGGGTTGTTCATCACCATCTTTATTATTTTGTAGCAGGACTGCAGCAACAATATGCGGGGAAGAAAAATAGAAGATGTAGAAAGGTGTTGAATAGTCAGAGCTGACTAGTATTGGGGCTTCAGCCAAAGCTTCTTTAATTCTTATGAAATAATCTCAAGGGGCAGGGCTCCACTTGAATTAATTTTCTTTATTAAGCATGCCTGTAATACCCTTGACTATCTCTGCATAGTTGGGTAAGAATCGCCTCAAGAAATTTATTCTCCCCAAAAAGGCTTGGACATATTTCTTATTTCTGGGCAAGGGAATATGGTTGATGGCTTTGAATTTTTGTGTATGGAGCCTGATTATCTTCTTTATTTAAAGGTATTGCCACATTGGACCCCAGTTCGTAACGTTGTCGCACGTAAAATGTACGCTACAAGGGGGGTCCAGGGGGGTGGCTATGATCCTTGGGAGGCCCTCCCGAGCGAGGGATTGGAGGCAGTGCCTTGAAGCTAAAAATAGACATAAAACTACCTTGTAAAAGTTGTAATTTCGTAGTCAATCTGGGCCGTTCATTAGGCAGAGATATGACGATAGAAGTTATGTTTAATTTAGTGTTTTTTACCTAGAAGGCAACCCCTCACTATATATGAGGGAATTGTATTGCATCTATGTAGATTTGTATTCTAAGTGAGAAAGAGAGAGGAGATTGTGTGATAGAGAAGAGGGAATTACAATGGATTTGTTGTAGGTTGTATCTCTTCAATTTGCTGGATAATATAAAAGGAAGGACTCACTGTTTCTCCATGGACGTAGCCCAAATTGGGTGAACCATGCATATCTGTGTCTCTCTTGTTTTATGCGTTTTATGTGTTTATATTTTTGCAATATATTTTATGTGTTCCATTGCTCTGTAATATATAATTTTCTAACATGACTCGTTCAGGATCGATCTTTACTCCTTCCTATGCTACCATGTGTCTAAATAACTTCCCCTCACTCATTGTGAATTAAGATTTCTTAGGATTCAGAGAGAGACCATACCTCCTGCATTTCTCAAAGGTGAGATTTAAGTGGAAAATGTGCTCTTCATCAGTCTTAGAAAAGACTTTGATGTCATCCAAGTATACCACCACGAATTTTTATTGCTCCCCTATGAAAGCTATATCCATAGCTCTCTGAAATGTGGCCCCTACATTTATTAGCTCGAAAGGCATGCGACTATAAATGAATTTTTTTTTTTTTGATCCTCGGGGTGGACTACCACTTGGTTGTATCTAGAGAACCCATCCATCATGGAAATTATGGCTGTGCCAACCACCTTCTGCAATATATTATCCATCTTGGACAACGGGTAATTTTCTTTCAAAGACGCCCTGTTTAGATTCTGAAAATCTACACAAAGCCTTATCTCTTTGTTCTTTTTCTGGACAGGGAACAAATTAGCTACCCACTCAGAGTATCTTAAAGGTATTATGATCTTTTCCTGTAGCAGCTTCCTTACCTCATTTTTAATGGAGGGGAGTAGGAGTGGGTTTATCTACCTAAGTTTTTGCTTGCATGGCTTTATTCCACTCTTCAAAGGAATCTTATGTTGAATGCTGTTAGTATCAAATGCTTTCAAATCTTCATAAGACCAGGCAAAAACATATTTCTAAATTTTGAATAGATTTAAGTACCTATGTTTGTGTTGCAAGGGGATTCCTTTCAATAACCTGATCATCTGGGGTTCCTCCTTTGAGTCGATGTTGCAGTGTTCTTCTTGATCGTCTATCTCTGAGGCCATTGGTTTGGAGACTATGTCGTCCTTATTAAAAATCCTTTCTAGTGGGACTAGTCCACGAGGGATAATGTTCCCTTTCAATTGCAAAATTTTGCACCCAGCCACTGTGTCTTTCCACGAAGTGGCTTCTTGATCTGCTTCTTCTTATTGTCAATCGATGGTGGAGTGGGCGAAATCCCCACCAACTTCTATGAATATTTTCACCCTCTCTTCATCCTCGAATACCTACCAGTGCTTGACATTATCCAGTATTGAGGGTTTTTATCTAACTTCTACCTCATATTTGAGGAGCAGATTTTGATGGGGCCTGAAACTGCTTGCAGCTATAGCAAGGGAGTCAACCATTCTGTTTCCTTCCCTAGGAAGAAATTGGATATTAAAGGCCAGGAACAAATTATCAATTAGATCCCACACTTCATTCTGGTAAGTCCTCAGTCTAGGGTGTTTGACCGGGCACTGATTTCTAATCTGCCTTACGACCATCTTAAAGTCTCCATAGACTGTTAGGCATTCAATATTCATATTTGTTGTCATTTGTAACCCAAGGAGAAATGCTTCATACTTTGCCATGTTTTTGGTTGCCTCAAACTCCAACTTGAATGAGAGTGGTATCAGGTTGCACTTCAAGGATAGCAACAATACTCTTGCTCCTTTGCCCTCTTTTGATTTTGCTCCATCAAAATATAATTTCCATAATTTGTTTTCATTTGAGTGTTGGTGTTCTGACTGCCTTGTTAGATGTATTGATGTTCCCTCTAGGAAGGTCTTATATTCTTCTAGGAACAGGCAGGAGAGGTCACTTTCCTTCCCATGCACTGGTGAGTTTTATGAGCCTTTAGCTGGGGTCACAGTTTTAACAAACTTGGACTCTCTGTACAACCTTCTTTTCTCTCCTCAAAAAGTGGGAATAGTGGCATAGGTTAGATCTAACTTGATAGAGCCCCCCACCTTGGAACCCCAAGATCTGGATAAGAGCACGTCTAACCTAGGAGGAATATCGACCACCACTATGTCCATTACCACACTCTTCACAGGGATATGAGCCAGGTTTACCACCAGATCCTTTATCATACCTAAGAACTTGACTCTCTTGGAGTCAAAGGAGTACATGTCCTTGTATTTTCTAGTGATCTTCAAGCCCAGTTGTTCCATCACTGATAATGGCATGAGGTTGTGTGAGGCTTCAGAATCCAACATCAAATTGTGCAGTAGGAGGTCATGGATTACTAGGGTCACGTAGAAAGGTGCAGTAGAGGGATCCAACTCTTCCACATGCAGCCCGAAAATAATCGTTGGCCTCTCCTCTTGGAGGTTTAAACTATCATGGGTTGGTGCTGAGGTAGATGGATGCATGAATTGAGAGACTTGAGCTTTATAAGTAGGCTACTTTAGAAGCTCAGTCAGAGGAACATGAATTTCCACCTTTCCAATCTACTTCTAGAGATTGAATGTGGGTTGGACTTTTTCTATACCTCCTGGCTCTATTCCTTCTTCCTTACCACTAGCAGTTTTAACCAGAACAGGTGCCTCCTTTTCTTTGTGTCCCTATGAACTATTTCTTTCCTTATTATAGGAGACTTTTATCTTGGTAGGGTTAGGATTTAGCTTGCCTTTCCCTTTATCTAGTATTGGAGGAATAACTTGGGTAGCATCTCCCTCTTGTTTTTCTAGTTCTCTTAACCTCTTCTTTGAAGATATTAGATCATACTTACGTTGTTGTTGTGCTTGCATGAAATCTACAAACTATTTGCAATAATAACCTATATCTTCCTCATCTGTTGCTACTTCTCTATCATGACTAGCCTCCTGGTGAGCCATATTCTCATGTTCTTCTTCAGATAAAGCAAAATACAAGTTTACCTGCATCTTGTGTGTATCTGATGATTGTTCATCAGGATCATCTTCTAAATATAGAGGATGAGGGATTTGGTCAAGTTGCTCCTTTCATTCCCTTGGAATTATTTGCAATGGAGGCCTTCTATATTATGGGTTGTAACCCCGGTTGTTGACTTGAGCATTCTATTTGGAGAGGCTCTTGTTCTGAAGTTCAAGCTTTCCAACCTTTTGTGATAAAATGCTGATGAGTTTATCCAACTCATCCAACTTCAAGTTAGGTGATTCTCTAGTTTGACCAGAGGAAGATGCTTCTTATTTCCCTCTTTTATTCTTGGTAGGTTCTTACTTTCCTCTTAATTCTCCTGTCGAGGTGAGATTTGCTTCCACCTCAAGAGCATCGATCTGTAGTTGATCTAAAGTGAGAGACTTCCTTTCTCTTAGGGTAAAACCAACGTCAGAATCAAAAGCTCCCAAAAGGACTATGCGAGCAGTAACTGGAGCAGGCTTTATCTCACAGGTAGGTTATTATACTACTTATTGAATCTTTTAATAAATTCTAAAGTATCCTCTTTAGATTTCTTCCTTATGGCATTAAAATCAGTGAGGAGGTAATCATGATTTCTCTTTTCACTCCATTTCTGTGTGAAAGAGTTTTCCAGTTCCTCCCAGGTAGTGATGGAGGCAATGGGTAGGGCTTTAAAACACTTTATGGCTTCTCCATCAAGACTTTGTACAAAGAGTCTCAGTACCACATCCAATTGTTCTACGTTTAAATTCTCAGCAAAAGAACATAAAATTTCAACATGTCTCTATGTAGTGTTTTCATCTTCCCCATTAAACCTGGGTAGGAGATTTAGGTAATCTTGGGGCATAACGTTTAGGGGTTGAGGAAGATCAAGAGGTGCATACTTATATAGAAAAAATCTCGGAACAACCATTTGAATCAATCGAGGGGGATTAAGATTTTCCTTAGGAACTTGGGCCAAAACCACAGTAGTCGGAGTGGCTAGACTAAAAGCAGGGTATGTAAGGGTCTTAGGAGCAAGTCATGAGTAGTGAGTAACAATGGGCTGAGAGATGGACGAGGAGGCTGCAAAGGCTGATGAGATGGTAGCATAGGCCGGGGGAGTTTTCTCTTTCCAAACTTTCCTGAAAATTATTTTTTTTGGGTCAGATACAAATGGGGCTTTCTGCTGAGATGTATCTTAGCGAGTGTGAGGCATTTTAAAAGCCAGGATGATAAATGATAATGGGGGTTGTGGATTTTCCAAGGTGATGTGGATGAAATCATAAAATACTTCGCTTACCTACACAAAGAGTGCTCAACTTGTCATATTCCAGGGGAAAAATCCTTCAATACGTTCCCCGTCAACGACGCCAGAATATGTCATCGCTCCCAGAGATAACCTTACATTGCTTAAAAGACTAGTGCCTGGGCACATCTAGATTTTGAGTATCTCAAATGGTTCTCAGTGAAAGGGAGATCTCACATATATTTTACACACACACACACACATATATAAAGTGTTGGTTCATTCATCCAAAGGTATAAGACATGTATTCCTGATACTTCTTCACATACACAGTTCACAGAAATATATGCACAAAATAATGGAGGTTGAGTAGTTCAAGGACTTACAATTTAAAAAGCTTTTGTAGAGCAAATGAGAGAGGATAAGGAGAAAGGGAAACTCATCACATAGAGCTTAAAGCTTCAAGAATTCCACACTTAACACATAGAGCTTGAGGCATTAAGAATTTCTATACTTATTTGAGTTATAAGTAGATATAATGGATGAAATAGGGACTGAATGCCATGATTCATGTAGTGCAGATTTAAAGATATAATTTCCATAATCCATATAGGCACATGCATTAGAAATGTTGATACAAATGAATCTGTGAGGAAGTTACAGGCATATGAATTAACATATCGATACAAATGAATCTTTAAGGGAGTTTGAAGTATTTCTAGCAACTATGATTGCCTGAATTCAGAGAAGAAACATGAACATAATGGGTTTTAACAGAGGAATAACATATTGTAATACTTGAAGGGGGAATCACCACCATTTCCTTAATATTCTGAAAGATCTGTATTACAAAGTCATACAGTTTGAAAATAACATGTAGTGTTTTGTTTAGAATTTATGAACCTTTGTTAAGTGTTGCATCCCCCTATTTATCTAGAGAGGAGGAGCGTTGAACATTCATTACATTAAAAATCTTCGGTCGAGTCTTAATTATTAGGTTGACTAGTTGTCTCGGCCACAGATGGCTCTGTGGCCTAAAAGCATAGAAAAAAATTATTCGCCTCATTAAAGGGAGGCAGAGGCACCTTACAGGATACAAACCAATCAATCACATAAGAATGTCAACAAAATGTCTTCGTGCCCATCTTGTGCTCAGTTTTGCTTCAGGCTGTAATTTGCTCACGGTATGGCCTGTTGTGCTGCTTAGCCGACTCCCGTCGCTTCTGCCATTACTGCTCGAACCATTCATCCTTTAAAGCTAGGAATGGACGCTATCAAATTCATTTCGTGGTACTGAAATAGAGGATCTCAGGGCAATACTTCGCCTTCCTTCTGTACGGGGCCACTATGTTGGTTAATTAAGTCCTCATGGGCCACTAAGTCCCTGTTTACTTTTGTCAGCGTAGACCCTAGTTCTGTGTCAAAAAAGGCCTTTCTGTATCATCCCATGTCGGGTTTGAATACCCCATCTCCCATATTAAATTCCTCAGCTGCCGACCCACAACATCTTTAAAGCGCTGCAAAGCACTATCGACGCCCTGATATGCTTAGTGATGCATTCATGGTGTAATACGAAGGACTTTCCTGTGATGGCCCTTATCACTAAAATCTCATGAAACAGACGAGTTCTGATCCCCCTTGGCCCCTTATGATTTAGCCCCTTTTACTTCATGTGACCAAGAGTTATGACTAGGTGCTTATTCCTCGAGCACTAGGGCCATTGGACTTCCTGTCGGGGGATTTTTCAGTTGTTATATGAAATCCGACATACTGGCGATTTATAACACTTTCCTTTGATATCTCCCCTTGAACCTTGCAATCGTTGATTTGCGGGATCGAGCCCACTCGGGTTCTCGCAATAACCACACGGGAGAGGGAGTTGAGGACCAGTGGTTTTCAGATGGGGGAATGAGCGGTAAGTGGTAAGAAAGGGGGGGTGAAAATGATATAAGAAGTACATTAGGGAGGGGCCTGGTGGGGAAACCACTTTTCGGACGCCGCCCCCCCCCCC
>APFE031309893.1:159091-184615 GCA_000404065.3 Pinus taeda
CCCCCCCCCCCCCCCCCCTTGCTGGTAAAGGGAAACATGGTGGGGGGGGGGAGGAAGGCCTGGCAGCCAATGATCTGAGCGAAGTCAATTTGGACCGTTCAAAGATGAGGATATTTTAGTAATATGTTGTGGCCTTTGGAAAGGGATGAACCTGCCAGCTCTTTAAGTCTTTTGTATCAAATGTTGCATTCGAACTGGGGTTCCTACATATCACAATCGCAAGCCGGAAGGAACTTTGGCGGAGGAGCAAACTTTTCTTTGTGCAATTTCCGATTGTGGGGTTTATGACATCATCAATGCCACATGGAACTTCTTGAGTGGTGACACGTGTCACTCGGAAATGTTCCCATACGACCCCTAAAAAAGCTGAATCTGCGTGCCACGTGTCCTTCGTACTGCCACCTCAGCTTCTCCGTGGATTCTTAGGACCAATAGGATTCTACCACGTGCCCCCCTGGAGGAGAGAGAAAAGGGTCCATCCACTCTTGGTTTTTCCGTGAATTCCTTTGTTAAATCAAATCGGCCCCTCCCAGTGCTTTAACACTAAAGCCCAAATTCTCAGCGATTTTGCGTTGTCGGCCTATTTTGCCCCCCACAATTCCTTAAGAATGCTCCTTTGGGCTCGTTGATCGCCGATTTTCTAGTATTGTGGGGTTGCAATATCATGAGAATATGGGGTTGCGGTATTGCGGGAATGCGGGACCTGCAGGATGCGAGATTGCGGGATGCGGGACAGCGGGATGCAGGACTGTGGGATGCAGGACTGCCCACTATTGATCGCTTATTATGCGGGATTGTTCTGCCTTGGACCCGTAAATAACCGATATGTGATATCGATGATCAACTGATCGCTGATTTCGCTACGTCCTCCCTTGCTGCTACTTTAGGAAAATGTTGATTTGCGATTGCGATAAGCTCCCAAACCTCTGATATGCTTTTCTCCTTCCCCTTTAAAGGCAAAAGAACCTATGAACTTTAACAGGCCATATCTTCTGACCGAAAAGCCCATTTTTAGACTTCCATATACCATTGGAAAGTTCGTTCTGAGCACCATGTAATGGAGGGGGTCCAATTTGGATTTGAGTACTTCTGTGGTTGGGAAGATGACTTCAAAATTAATTGTTCTTTGACAACTTTGATCAACTGAATATTCATAATGCAGTGAGTGACAACAGAGACAATGCCATTTTTCTCAAGATAGATGACTATATTGCTTATACAATCATCCTTATACACAGTTATAAATTTAGATCCCAAAATGACAATATGACTAGAGTAATAGGAACCATTCATTAATATGTGATTAAAATATCAATGCCTTGGATATTTAGATTTGACAAATGCTTTAGATAGAGTTCTTGATGCTGAACTTGAAGCAGATGTGTTAGGATATCAAACCAATAGAAACCTGCCTGAATGAGAACATGGAAATTACTTATGCTACTAATGCATCTCAGACCTAGAATAAACAAACAATCCCAAATCATTTGGTGTGACAATGTATGAATAGTTTAGCGTGTTAGTTTAATGAAACAAATGTCACTGTCTCTATCATATTTTAATATGCAATCCCAAAATATCGTAACAATTATGAAGTTAGCTTGTAATGCATGTCAAATTTTTATGTATGAATTATAAATATGTTGGACACCTCCTTTATGCAACTTTAACAAGTAGTATGTTAATGATAAAGAAACAGTCATCAATATGAAATGTGATATAAATCTTTAGGGAAAAGATAAGTGTCGTTTACTAATCTAATTCGCCATTCAATTTTTAAAACACTGAAATGTTGCAAGTGTAGTTAGAAAGATATCAATGGAAAATTCAGAACCGATGTTGCCTTGAATTCAGAAGATTAGTAGATCATCCCTTAAGATTATGATAGTGAAACAAAAGGTGCAATTAGTTTCTTAATATATTATTATGCTTTCCTAATGAATCTTACCACTGCTAGTTTCTAATTAGAATACATAGGAATTTGTGATAGAGCTTTACATCTTCTAAGATGCCACAATGAGTGAGAGAGATATTTCAAGAGACCTTCATTAACCATAAACAAATGTTCTTCAATTTATTGATTTGACAATTACTTAAAGCCTATGAGAATCAAATGCAAGGGTAGGATACAAACCAGCAGGCATGTGGCCTTATTGTTGACCAAGAGAGCCTATTAAAGGACTCAATCCTACCACAATTAAATTCTACCTCTGCAAACAAGATCAATAGTACACCAATGTCCAGGGGATAATATAACATGTTATGAGGGATGTAAGTGAGGATGAAAGGTTAGGAAATGGAAGATAAGATAGTAGGGAGCCTACAAGGGTCAACGTCGGCTAAGGGAAGGCATAGATGGGCCAACAAGGAGCATAGTAGGCACGATGAGGAGGATAATAGGGGGCGGAGACTAAGGTACACCATGAAAAGCTAAGGAGGGACTGCCTTGAGGCTTTGAGGCATGTCTAGGTCTACGACACCTAGACAAGGGGAAGGGAAGGCAGCGGAGAGGAGATGGAGGTTAGGTGAGGGGTTGGAGGGTTAGCAGAAGGCTGAGGAGAGGGATGTGAGGACATAGGAGGGTTTTCGTTAGAGGATGAGGGAGGAAGAAAGGGAACCGAGGGGAGATAGGGTAATGTGGAGGTGAAAGGAGGCAGAGATAGAGGTCTGAGGTGAGGGCTAGGAGGCAAGGGTGAGGGTTTTTTAGGACAGTGATGCCCATGGCCAAGCCAAGAGAGCAGAGGTTAGGAGGGTTGTCGTGGAGCGACAAAGGTGAATCCAGGTTTCCGTGAGTGAAGAATAAGGAGCCGGTAGGGAAAATAGGAGGAATAAGGGAAGAAAATGGAAGGAAAATGTAGTAGAGAAGAATAGGAGGCTAGGTGAGGGCTAGAAGACCACGACTAGGGGAAAAAAAGGCTCAAAGGACCGACAAATAGAGGGTAAGGTATGAAGGTCTTATGGATAGGGCTTCGAGGCCCAAAAAAATTATGAAAACCTCAAAAATTTAACCTTTGCTTCAGATCTCTGAATATGCCAAAATTTCACCATGCAATTCCATAATAGGGCTAGTAGATTCTCCTTTTAGCTTGGACGTTGAATTTTAGTGGTGGATATTTCCCTCCTATGCCTAGATCCACCTCCAGGAGCCTTGAAACCCTTGAATTTATTTAGATCCAAGTTGAAGCTCTTCATGCACAATTAAACTTACAAACACCCAAAAAAACCGTGATATATACAAAATCTCAAAAAATCCCAAAACCCCAATTAGCCAAAAAAAATTATCAATTTAATTTACACAATTATTTACAAGATATAAAAATATACAAGGGTTTAAAACAAATAAAAAAATTGAGAAAAATATTTTTAAGGCTTTTTATTTGATGAATGAAAAAAAAACCACTTGTAGAAGCCCAATGCACACTATAGCCTTAGCGAATATTTAATCCACCATAAAATTATTTGGGGTCCAAGTAAAATGATTCCTTCCCAAGTTTGTAAAATTGGAGACCAACGATTGAAGTACCTGCAAACACTATGTATTTATCTCAAAATAATTTGTTAGTCATATAGAGAATCAAACCACCTAAGATTAGCCTAAAACTATCAATAGTATGATTTTATCTCTATCCAATGAAAACAAATCTTACCATTATTCAGCACAACATAGGAAAGTCCATACTCAATACGTACCACAAATCAATAAGCATAGAACATCTCGAGTTGCACCCCAAAGTCTTTATTATGATAGAAAAAATAATTCCCAGCAGGACAATAGTTTACAAGGATGTTTCAACGACGATTTTCTAGCTAGAGATCATTGTTCTAGAGACTCAAATGACTCTAATAGATTAATCCCCCAAGTGGAAAAATAACAGTTAGTTTCTTTGATTCTTGTCAAAATAATCTTGGTAGTTGAAAAATATTTGATCATTTTTTGATCTTGGCCATTGAATTTTTATATTTGAAGAAATTTCGAATTCATCATTTAATTCCACTTTTATTAGCTCAAAATTAATTATTTTGAGCTAATTTCCTCAAAAAATTAACTTTGATTTAACCGCCAAGGTCCAAGGCTCCAATTTTTCTTGAAATAACCAATATTCCCTTGGTGGAGGACCTTCAAAATTAATTATTTTAGGACCGACAAATTTTTCCACTTGGAGAATTATTTTTCCTAGGACATTTTAATTTTGACTCTAATTAATTAATTTTCTGGCTTGGGATTTAATTTAATTTTGCCAGAAAATTTAATTTATTTACATATGAGGAGATTTAATTATTTTTCCACTCTCTAATACATAAGATTTTACATTCACAACCCTCAAAGGGAGAATACACATTTCGTTAGACCCTCAAGACACATACCCCATTTTTGACACAATACGAGCTAGTAGACCAAGTGATTTATAATAAAATAATTTAGCCAAATAGTTTAAATTATTCTCAAATCACTTTTATATCAGACTCGACTAAAACACTAGGACTCACATAAGACTTTGACAAACCCTCCATCATCTCACCTGGCCTCCATCTCCTCTTCAATGCCTTCCCTGCCCATTGTCTAGGTGTCACAAGCCTAAGAAAGCCTCAAAGCCTCAAGGCAGTCCCTCCTTAGCTTTTCGTGGTGTACCTCCATCTCCCCCCCCACCTTATCCTCCTCATTGTACCTACTATGCTCCTAGCTAGCCCACATATACCTTCCCTTAGCCGACGTTGGCCCTTGTAGGCTCCCTCCTATCTTATCTGCGCTTTCCTAACCTTTGATATTCACTTGCAACCCTCATAACAGGTTACATTATCCCTTGGATCTTGGTGTATTGTTGATATTGTTTACAGAGGCAAAATTTAATTGCAGTAAGATTGAGTCCTTTGACAGGCTCTCTTGATTAACAATAAGGCCTCAAGCCTACTAATTTGTCTCCTACCCTTGCATCTAAGAAATTTCAGATCTATATTTTCAGTTATGTAGTAAATTCCAACAATTAGAAAGTTATATCTAGGCTAGATCTAAGGTGCCTAAGTGGCCAAAATTTGGGAAAATCAATATCTTGTTATTTTGAACAATTTTGACCAATTTGTGTGTGATTTAAGGGCCTAATTATTACTGTTTTAATTGATGTAATAAAACAAAGAGAAAATAAGGGTTTAGAGTTCAAACCCTAGGCCCAGGGCCTTGTAGATACACTTGCCCAAGTGACCCAAAATTTTAGAATGAAGATGCCACCTAAAAATCAAGATTTTGGAGACCAAACACCTACAAAACCACCAAGGAATCAGTCCTAAAAATTTCAGAGGAAGATTTAGGGTAACTCAGAGCAGAAAAGGCTAATAAAAGCCAACGTTAGGCTAAGAAAGGTCAGTGTTGAAGGAATAGGAGCCTAGGAGGGTAGATCAGGGGGCAACAAGACGAGAGGAGGCTAAAGTGATGCAACGTTGGAGGAGGAGGGCCACCAAAGGCTGGATGACTAGGGAAAGAGCCCTAAAAGGGTTGTCGTGGGCCCAACAAAGGCCACAACTTAAGAAAATATTGCTACAAAAGGAGGTTGAGGCCTGTAGGCCTCACGGCCAGGCTAAAAATGGCTCTAAAATCCTGATGGGTACACAAGGGAGGACCGAAGCCCTAGAAGGATAACGTTGGCCCTAAGAGGCCCAAAAAATTGACGCAGAGGCTGAATAAGGCTGACATAGGCTAAGGAGAGGAGACGCTGGCCCTAGGAGGGCTAGATCTAGACCCGGGAGGCTTAAAAATATGAAACCCTTGTCTCAAAAATTTATTTCTCTTTCGGAACTAAATTTTGCTACAAAATCTTCAGTGGATAGCCCTGCAAAATTTTCTAGAGACTAGATCTTACCCTCAAGGGCCCAGATCTAGCTCTGCTTTAACTTGAGCTCTTGATCCAACTTGCAAAATGAAAATAAAACACCCAAACCCCAAATATATACAAAATACTTAAAACCCCAAAAACCCAAGTTAGAAAAAGTAATTTACAAATTAGATTTACAAAATTATTACAAGATCTAAAAATACGTTTTTGAAAATTTAAATTTTGAGAAAATATTTTTCATGGCTTTCTTTGATGAATGGGTAAAAATAATTTAGAAACCCCAATGTATACTATAGCCTCAACAAATATTTAATCCACCATACAAATATTTGAGATGCAAACAACAATGGTTCCTACCCAAGTTTGTGAATTTGGAGGCCAAGGACTGAAGTACCCGCAAACACTATGTATTTATCTCAAAAATAATATGTTAAATCACATGGGGAATCAAACCACCTAAGATTAGCGCAAAACTATCAATAGTATGATTTTGACAAATTCCTAATGGCCCAAAATTAATTCCTAACAACTAACTCTAGACCTTGATGCATCCTTGCTATTTATTCCTTAGGATTGATTGATTTTTCACCTATGTCCTGATGATAAACCACATTAGTTGGATCGAAACGTTGACCAAATCCTAATGATGTGATTAATCCGAAAGACATTCTCATTGAATTATTTTTTTTTTTTTATTGTTCATATTTCCTTAGAAATATTTTATTAATTATATATATTTTTTAAATGAATTTATCTAAATTTTATAAAATAAAATTATTTAGCTTTAATAAGTTATCAAAATGTTGCCAACATAGTATTACCTAATTCAGTGAAAACCAAAATTATTAAAAATCGAGAAAAATATGTAAAAATAGGGTAGGCAAAATTAAATACATCAAATATATGTAAAAATAGGGAAAACATTTCCTAGGCTAAAATATGACTAATTCTTTCCAAATCAAGAAGTTTACATACATATTTAAAAATTAATAAAATTAGTTCATATTTTAAACTTTTTTCATCTTTAAAATTGCTGTTATATTTACACTAACTAAATGTCTTACAAGGAGAATCCTTATTGATACCAAACCCAAAAGTATGAAACCTCTCTCTGTGACAATAGTGGTGTTAAAAATTAAAGTTAATATATTAAATTTTTAATTTTTAAAAAACAACTATTTTTTAAAATAAACTCAATTAATAGTAGTCAATTGGGGTTATCTTGGGTGATTGAGTGAAATAATTATAATCTTCCCCACTTAAATTCAAATCCCTGCCACTAACATAATAGGCTATAATACCTTGATAAATATTGTTTTATTGATTTAATTATTGTTTAGATATACTTTTAGTATTATAATGACAATATCTAAACTTAATCTTGGATCTCATCCAAATTATTCTAACTTTTTCTATTCACCATAATAAAATTAATAATATTGTTAGATAAATTTTATATTAATATTATTTTTCAATTATTCTTTACCATATTAAAAATATATAACCTTCAAAAACATTGACAAGCAACTTATCCAAGAAATATAGTGACAAATTGACTCGAAATTACGAAGAGCGAGATCAATGATTTGGTTATTGACCAATGCATAAGATAAATTAAAAATAAAATAAAAATTTGACGTATTATTTAAAGATATTCTAATATTTAAAATGTTGTTAATGTTAAATAAATATAATATATTTAAGATTGTTATTTAATTAAAAATATCTTAATTAATTTATTTAGAATATATAATTTAATTAATAAATTAAAAAAAATTATCAAAAAAATAAATATTTAAATATAACTATCATAATTGAAAGAAAAAAATATTAATTTAAATTAATGTTTAAAATATTATATTAAATAAAACATATAGTGAAAAAAATAATATTTGTTTCAGTTTTAAGCGTAATTATATATTATCTTATTATAATTATGTATTTAAATAAAACCTAATTTATATTTATTTATAAAAATATATTATATGTATATTATATATATATTATATATATATATTGATATTATTAAGATATATATATTAATTTTCATAATTTATTGAGTTTGTATTTCGAAGGTTTTTGGGTGACGCATTGAAAGCATATTTTTATTATATGTATTGGTGAAATGGTTTTCATTTTAATTATCACACTATTTCTATATTATATGTGGGAGAAATGGTGCAACATAAAAGTTAAAAGTTTAATTAGTTGGGTGATTTGCTCTTGCATTTGATAGTTTATGTGTTTAGTAATTCTAAGGTGTCTAGTTTAAATTTGGTTAAGTTTCAAAATTTTGGGTGACAAGGGGTTTTTAATATTGTAGAATCCACTTTTACCATAAAAATAAGACTCAAACACTCCTACCGTCATATTTTAAAAAACAAGATTCAAACACTCAAACCAGGAAAAAATAGAGAAATTTGCAACCTCCTTAGACAACGCCATTCCAAAATGATAATAGAGTGAAAAGAAGAAAAGAATAACCTAAAATCTATCAATCTTCATTATCTACTCACTCTAATTCATTAATGCTTTCCATCTATGGAAAAAGTTTCTTTTACTCATAAAAATCAACCAAAATACAGATAAGAATTCCAAGAAATCCTTGAAATGTGACTTGAGTTCGCTCCATTTATGTACGTGAATATGTGGAGGATGAGCACATTGAAACTAATTTTTTTTTAATCTTTATATATTGGAAGTAATGCTCTCATGTATTGTCATTGAGAGTTTCCAAACATCAATCTAGAAGTTGTTGTTTCCTATGTATGAGTTGTAGTCATGATCTAGAAGTGTGGAAGTCAAAGATTTAGTCCTATATATGTGTAATTGTTGTGATCAATAAAGATATAGAAGTGTGCTTTGTATTATGTGTAATTGCTCTCTCAATTTTTTTTTCTATTGTGGTATCAGAGCAAGTATTGACTTGAGACCATTGACTCCCTCAAAGAAGGGCTAGGAAGATGTGAGGGAGCCTTGAGCGTTATTGTTTTGTGTGTGTGTGTGTGTGTGTATATATATATATATATATATATTATTATATATATATATTATAATATATATATATATAGGTGTTGAGAGTCATTTTTGTGTGAATTTTGTTTTTTGCAAGTGTGAGATTTTTATGTGACTATTTTGTGTGTAGATTTGTTAGCTATGTAGATTTGAATTGTTTCATGGTTTTGTAAGGGGTCGATTGGGGCTCCATCAATTTATCAATGGAGGTGATTTTCTCGCTGGTTAATTCATGCAAGATTTTAGAGGTCGAGATCCAAAGGCCACTAATATGATGACAAACACAAATATTTAGATTTATTATGTTGTGTGAGTTGAAGTAGTTGTCTATTTCTTTTAATTATGGTTAAAAAAGGGTTGGTGGTTCTTAAACTGGAAGCCTTGGTGTCTGAAACATCAATTCTTGTGTGTTAGTAAGGTCAAGTTGTTTGATCAACTTTTGAACACATTCAGTATCTAGACCTCCATCCTAGCCACTGACGGATAGTTGAAAGTGAAATATCCAACATATGGCAGTTGGTCCATAAGATGGTTCATTACTTGATGACTCTTATCGTGGAAGCCCCAACGAGTCGAGGTGTTAATATTGTTGATCTTGAAAAGTTCATCAACGATAGCCAGAGGCGCTTACGTTTTAAATTGAGGTCAAGTGACAACTCGAAGATGTGGTGGTGAAAGAGCGGTGTTTGCGAGATTCCAAAGTGGATGTGAATGTTGATGAAGACAAGTGAGACATAGATTATCCTTGTCGTTGTGATATGTATTTTCAATGTTTTCCATGTAAGCATTATGGGAGGGTATTGGAAGTAATGCTTCCATGTGTTGTCATTGAGAGTTTTCAAGCATCAATCTAGAAGTTGTTGTTTCTTATGTATGAGTTGTAGTCATGATCTAGAAGCGTGGAAGTTAAAAATTTATGTGCTACATATGTGTAATTATTGTAATCAATAAAGATATAGAAGTGTGATTTGTGTTGTGTGTAATTGCTCTCTCAATTTTTTTCTATCATTATATGCAATCCTATTATTAGTGAGAAGTATAAGTGTAACACTTCTTTTTTCCTTTTTTCTTTTTTTTTCTTCATATTTATGATTTTTTTTTTCTTCCCTTTTGTCTTATATAACTCATTTTAAGAAAAGTTAAACTTAAAACAAATTATTATATGCAATTTAACTTTCTAGACTTTTTGTATGGGGTTATGATTTTTTTTAATAAAATATAAACCATATGTTTCCCTAAAACATGTAGCCTCTCTAAAATATAATATATATAATAAATATTATTATATAATATATATATATATATATATATAAATCTCAAGAGTAAATTCAATGGGTAGTACTTTTGTTATTAAAAAGTTAGAGTATGTAGTTGAGGCTAAAAAAAAGTGATCCTTCAAGTAAATTTACTTTAATACAAATATTCGATAGACATACTGACCACCAGTGCTCCATTCACCTGAGTGGACATCCATCCGATCTTCGTCGAAGTGTGCATCAAATTCTTGTCCAATCAGATCTTCGTCGAAGTGTGCATTAAATTCTTGTCCAATCATTAAATTCTCCACAAACCGATGGCTGTGAACGCAAAGGAAAACTTTACTTTAAAAATATAACTTTTAATTTAAGTACGGTACATTATAAAGATTTTCATGTTCATTTTCTAAAAGTTAATTTTGACAGTTGCCTAGCTAGCGTTTCTGGTCATTTAATTTAATTTAATTTTGAATTTTGAAAGGTGACCAAGGGCTGTAGTGGTTATAGAGAGTATATATGATCAATTCATTTTATAGAATATATCAGGGCAAGAATTTGTGTGACTATTAGCTATATTCAAATGTATACGATTTTAGATTTTTTTTTTTCAATGTTATATAGTAAGAAAGTTCATCTAAGTTGTTATAAGTAATTCAGAATTGTTGATAAAAACAATGGTAAAAAAGAAAAGGCTCAAAGATCTGGTACTGAATAAACAACTAGCAAGAGTAAACAGAACTCTGAAAGACTTCCATTCGGTTCAAATATGCCACAGTCTTAGAGGACTAAACAAAGACGCGGACAGATTGGCAAATATTGGATGCTCTCTACAAGAAGGAATGATTAGCATAAATGCAGAATCTCCGATCAAGGCAATCATTCCTTAAGTGGAAAGAGTGCCTTCATCATTTTTGGAATTTGTAATGGCCGTTTAGGCTTTGCCTGACCAGCTTTCTATCAATAAAACTCAACTGTTTCAGTTAAAAAAAAAAAAAAAAGCTCATCTAAGTTTAAAATATGAAAATATAAATTAGCTACGTCGTTGCATGGAAGTATAAACTCCCCATAATGATGCTAACAAAATTTAACCAATTGGTAACAATTAAGTCCAGTGGTGTATTGAGTAATCTTCATTATGTGATTATGCCATTGTTAAAGTGGATTAAGAAATATATATATATATATATATATATAATTATATATATATATTATATATATAATAAATGGACATTTCTAGTGTTTTTTCCATATTTATTTTTCAAAATATTGTCAAAAAAATCAACAATTAAAAGTTAAGATATTTAATATGTAAAAAAAAATTTAAGATACTTAATATGTAAAATTTATATGTTTTAAAAAAATTTGTAGTGTAAATCCATTTATTCATTCACAAACACACATTTTAAATAAAGAAAAAAGAAAAAAACACCAAACCATTTCATTTCTGCTGTTAGAATTTACATTCATAATCTATCACTAATTACTTTAGTGTTTTAGACAACCAAATGGAGAGACCAAGATGATAAAGAAAAATGCATTATAATGATTACAAGATTCTAAAACATTAAGTATGAAACTTAAATAAGATGTCAATTATCATGCCACCAAGGATTGAAAGTTTTCGTCAGTCATGGATTCAAATGGATATTTAGAAAAACATGGTGAACCTTTTTCTAAGAAGCTTTCATTAAGTACGCTTAAAATGTTGCTTATTGATTATAAACATTGTACAAGGCCCCATAGCTAGCGTTCCTGCCTCTTAGTTTAATTATTGAACTTTGAAAAGTATTAACCAACTTCCACATTTGAACAAGGGTTACTTTGTAGATACTCTCGCTTAGTTTAAATATAGTTAAATTAGAGTCAAAAACATAATTTTCATTGGGTGTAATTGAGAGTGTTGTAATCATAATAATGGGCAAAATAAAAGCCTTAGTTTTAAATTTTATGTGTGTAAAGCAAGTTTGTATTAAACTTCAATTAATCATTTTTTTAGTTCGTTGTTTCATAGCTAATATTCTTTTGACCAAATCATTTTACAAAATCACAAAGTTTTCTAAGTAGAACAATCATAATGTAAAATTATGATGTTGTTAAATTGAAACATTTTTATACTTGTATTTAATGGCGTAAAACCAAATGCCTTGTATAGTAAAAAAATGTCTAAGTTGGGACTTTCAGATGTTAGTTATAATGTACCAATACACTCATCATACTATTTTTAAATGTTATTATTAATATTATATGTAGTGTAAAGAATAATCACTTATGTTAGGGCCTTATTCAATACTTAAAAAATGATACTAGAGACTATTACTAGGATTTTGTTAAAACCTTCATATGTTGTTGTTTGAATATGTCTGTATGATTATTTAAATATAATTTTTTAATACGTAATTTTTTTTTTTTTTTTTAATTTTATTGTAAAAAGATTTGGGAAATAAAAAATAATGTGTTTTTATATGATTATTATAGTTAGCCAAAACTTGGAAGTTCAAGAATATTAGTGAATTTTACTAATTTTTAAAATATTGATTATAAATATTAACAATAATTTGTAAAAATATTATTTTCATACAGATTTAATAAAATTTTTAATTTTGTGTATTTTTAAAATAAAACTATATTCCTCTTTAAATTTGGGTAAATTGTTTTTTTTTAAATAGAAATCAACAATTTTTTATTTTTATTTTTAGATATGAAAAATAATTTTTATAAGAAATTTAGCCCCTAAAATTTTTGCAAGCCCCTCAAGCTTATAGTTACAATAAAAAATCTCAAACCACAACTTATGATTGATTATTCAACATAAACACAATTATGAGACAAGAGTCAAATCCCTTATAATTAGTTTATGTGTTAGATGGTTATTTAAGGAAATGGAGATAATACCCGAATCAAATACTTCAAACTAAAACAAATCAAGTATTTTCAAATTCATTAAACAAATCAAAGCAATTTATTTACTAAGCTTTGCATTAACCACAAATTATATATGAATAATTAATTGATATTAGAAATAAATCAAAACATTTCTATTGTTTCTTTTTTTGCTGAAGCAAGAGACTATCCTTCTATTCCATTAAACCAAAAGTAATGTTACAATATATACAAAAAAAATTGGAATTTGTCATGGACTGTGGAAACATCAAGGGCATACTGCCATAGATGTGACCCTTAGTACAAACTTAAGGACACGCTAACCTTTTGAATGGTCCCCACAGTTAAACACTAACCTAAAGTTGAACTCCGCGATTCCTTCCATCAATAACTCGCAAAGTTTGATAAAACTAGTGGCCCCACAAAATTGCACGGTCCAATCTGACCATTGAAACCCATTACCATAGTGAACGGCTCGAAAAGAAATCGGAAAGCCAAGAAGCACGATCTTTAAGGTGCGATGGAGGGTGGTATTACGAACCCCACCCATGCCACGTGTTGAAAGCCTAGTGGAATCGCTCTCAACAAGCCAATACCACTTACCATTCGAATGCCTCGCGATTGCCTAGATACCACTCAGACCCTGGTTTTCCGTTCCATAGGCGGAATGCAGGAGAATTTCCCGTGCAGGATCGATCCAGCCGTTCATCCCGCGAAAGCTAACAACGGAACTCGCAGTAGAAACATCCGCTGACTATAAATTAAACCCTTCTGGCCTAATACTTAAAAATTTCTCTGTCCTCTGCTGCTTGCTCATTGCAGAGAGCTTTTAACCTGCTTAGAGGCGTCCCCTGCCACTTCATCTCGATCCTGCATTCCGAATTAATCACTCCTTGGTTGCCCAGTAAATCTGCAAGTTTATTGGCTTTCCGTCGAACATGATTGAAGCTCACAATTCGAAGACTTGGGAGATGTTTTTGAATTCTCTGGTACACTTGTCTTAGTCTCCAATGTTTTGAGACCTTTTCTGGCATTGTTCCACAACTGATCTTCTTGACTGCATTTATAGAGATCTATGAGTCTGCTTCGATAATGACATTTGAGCTGTGATTTAGTTTAAGAAGCTCTAGACATTATTCCAATGCCATTAATTCAACCCTGTTGTTGGTGGCTATGCCTAAATGACAATGTAATGTAAAGATTGTTTTTCCTTCTTCATCTCTTAACACCCCTCCATAACCTGTTGTCCCCAGGTTGCTTTTGAAGTTCCATCAATATTGCATTTCAGATAACCTTTCGATGGAGGATGCCAGAACTCCTTTTCCATTTCTAACCCTCTTTCCTTTCTGTTAAGACCATGGTGAATGATCTCATGCATTCCCAGATGTTTGAGAGTTCTCAATTCAATCGCTGTGGGAGGATTCTTGGGAAGACTGTGCACTGTTGTGGAAACTGTCTCCTTAATCTGCTTCAGGATCAGATCCATCAGGCGAAGAGGAGTAGTTTTTTCTTCCTTGAAAATTCTTTTATTCCTTTCTTTCCAAACATTCCAGATAATGAAGCTTGGCATAAAGGTCCAGGCCAAGTTAAGGATTTCATACTCCGGAAAGTTTTTTTCTCCATTTGTTCAGGGTATTAATGAGTATTAATGATACTGCTCTTATCTCTATCTGTCTGTTGAAAAATGGTGTCAAAGGAATCCCACAGCCAGGAGTTGTAGATGCAACTGTTGAGAATATGCTCCATTGTCTCCTCTTGAGCTTCACATAACTGACATCTAGAGGGCCCCATAACCCCCCTCTTCTGAATGTTTTCCCAAGTTAATATTTTCTTGTGATGAAATAACCACATAAAAAGCTTGATCTTCATCCATCCTTGGTGGCTCCAAAGTTTTTGCCAGAACTTTGCTAAAACACATGGATCTAGGTTTAGGATAATTCTTTTTGCTTCCTTAATATTGAAGATACCTTCTTTATTATGGCCCCATCTTAACTGATCCTGCCCATCTGTAAAAGCATTTCTATTGTTTCAATTCAGGTTTGATTAAAAATTAAATAATAATTTACAAAGTTAACATTATAAATCAATTTAATTTATTTTCAAATATTTTAGTTTAGTTTTTTTTTTTTGACACTTTTATTGGTTTAGCACATTTATGGCTTATTGTACAATGATGTCGATGTCCCGGCGGTAGTCAGTTCATAAATAAAAGTATCCACGATCTATCACATAAATAATATTGAAAACATTAAATCTATCCAAAATTCTTGCCTTGTTGTTACATTGCACATCAAGGAAAGCAAATAATGTTGTGAGCAAACTCCCAATTAAACAAAAATAAAAAGTATCTTGAAATGAAGGTCCATATAGCTTGTTATCCTTTCATGTACATTTCACATATATTACAATAACTACCAAAACCAATGTGCATGTCATATCCTAGTAATTTCCTAGCTAATCCAATCAATGTGGAATATTATAGTTTTTCTAATTCTCTATATCTAATTTCAAACTCTCCCACATGGAAAAAATATAAAACTAGTTTGAACAATTGTATGCAAAAGTATAAAAAAATAAATTAATTTTAACATTTATATTTATAATATAATATTATGTGGTTAGAAAATGAAAGACATAACATAAAGACAATCTTGCCTCCAAAGGGAAAGCTTGCATAGAAGCTTAAAAGCGACTTATAGCCCAGACAAAATTACATAATAGATTACAAATTGAAACAACGTGTCTCACAGAAGCAACAAGGTTGGGGAAGTTTACTGAGAATAAAGGAAGGTTGATCTGAATAAAGGAGAGCTCCACTGACCATAAGTATGACATATTTAGTAAAACCTCAAGTCTAAAAGGAACGAGAATATTTATAAATGAAGATCTCATTCCAGAAGATCAAGCAAAATTAAGAAAGGAGGTTCAAAAGGTAAAGGAAGATAGGAAGGAAAGAAAATGGGAAATAATCAGAAATAGAAAAGTCATTATTCGAGATAGAAACCAAAAGATAATAATAAATAGCAATTCAACATGCTCCGGATTTTTTCTTAGAACTGTCAGGGCTTTCCATGGAACAAAGGCCCCAAGCTAAGTTGGATCTCGAATGATGTTGATATTATATTGCTTGTTGAAACTTGGGAGCTCGAAGAATCTAAGGTCCCTAACATAGACATCTTTGCACTATGGTCTACCTGGAACAAGCAATCCTCCCGTAGAGGCATTAAGGGTATAGCTTGTTACATTAAGAAGAACATCTCCCCCCATGCTAGGATTTATCAAAATGACCCTTACAACCAATATAGTTGGATAGAGATTACTGACATTAATGATAAAAAGACCTACATAGCAATCTGTTATTCCCCCCCATCAATTCTAAATTCCATAAGATAAAAAATCTAGATAAAAATAATCCTTACAATGGTTTAGAGAATGATATTTCTAGCCTAAGGAATGAAGGGGATATCCTTTTAATGGGTGACTTTAATGCTCGAACTTCAAGCAACGAAGCTATTCTTCTAAGAAATCATTCCAACCCTAATCCTCTTTGGTTAGACGAAGACCTTACTCTGTCTAGCCGGTACAAAAGGAGCTTTGAAGACCTCAAGGAGAATTTGTTTGGGTCAGAGCTAATCAAGCTTTGTAGTGCTTAGGATCTCATAATTTGCAATGGTCTAAAGAAGTGGCCCAAGTTTAGCCAGACGACCTGCATCCATGGGCTTGGTAGCAGCGTGGTAGACTATGTTATTTTCGATCTCCCTTTATACAACGAAATAATAAATTTTGACATCTCAAACGACCGCGAGCCTGACTATGATCATAGGCCTTTACTTATAACTCTCAATTTTGTCATGCATAGAGATCCATAGAAGATAATCCTTATAGCCAAAATAATTTGATCTTTGATAGAAATAAAACCGATCTATTCCTAAATGAATTAAAAACTAATTTGCTTCCTTTATCTAGTATAGACAACATAGAAGATCTCTATCATAATTTTACTACAATCCTCTCATATTCTATTAACAAGTTCTCAATTGAAGTTTCAAGTAATAAAAGAAATAGCAAAACCAACCCATGGTATGACAAAGATTGTAAAAGTGTGAGGAGAGAAATTAAAGAAGTTGTTGATGAATCTCTTAAAATTGGCAAGATAAAAATATACAAAGCCCTAACTAAAAGGAAAAAAAGGCAGTATATTCGTAAAAGACAAGAGAATCTCTTACACCTCTCTAAGGTGGTTCCTAAGAAATTCCGGAGGCAGATTCTAACTAGAAAAACTAAAGATAATAATAAAATTGCTTTACACGACTGGAATTCCTATCTTAAAAAGCTTTATGAATCTCCAAATGTCATGGATAACTTTGAAACCCTGCTCACAATGAAAGAAGTTTTCTCATTAGAAGACATTTATTTTGGGGTTAAATGCCTGGCAGATGGGAAATCTAAGGACATTGAAGGTTACCAGGTGGAAATCTTAGAGTGCCCCGCGTATAACCACATTAGATCTCACTTTCATAATCGTTATTGCAATACTGACCTTCCTAGCCTTTTACGATGTCAACATTATAGTGAGCTCGGGAGGCTTCTCTCCAAGCTTTTTGAGCATAGGAATAAAGTCTTAAATCAAATTAAATAATTCCTTTCTTTAGGCCCGATAGACCAAAGTTTGGTCTCAGTGGACGTTAATCATCATCATCATCATCATCATCATCAATAATTTTTTTTTTTATAGATCCAGTTCACTATATTAACGTGACACATTAAATTTCAAAGATACGTCACCTCTCGATTTCTTACCGCTGAGAATCTCATCACATCTCGATTTCTTACCACAAAGAATCTCAATCTTAGGTGAGAAGTTGGAGGGTATCATCTCATTGCCAATCACAATGACACTTACATACTTTACTTTCACTTGTCTAATTTCAATTTAAGGAAAAAAATATAATATATAAATTATATATTTAATAATATATTTTGCATCTTACCGTTGAATATTTCATTAGCCTGTAATTTGAAACAACAATAATAATATTACTTAAATTGTTTAAGAATATAACAACTACCCTATGTTATGAGCTAAATGGTAGAGTTTTATTGATTTTTACAATGTTTTGAGTCATTATTAAATAAGTTCCACATGGAAATGATACCTTCACAGAGTTGGACTTGGTTTTAGAGTTCCAATGATATTGACAATATTTTAGTCATCATTAAATAGATTCCACATAAGAATGAGGAGTTATTTATCTATACACTTAAGGAGTTAGTGGGACTTGGTTTTAGAGTTCCAGTGATATTGACAATGTTTTAATCATAATTAAATAGGTTCCACTTAGAAATGAGAAGTTATTTATCTATATTAATTATCATTTAACAAAGATTAATGTTTATCCTCACACTTAAATTCAAGTAAGAATTTAAAAAATATAACATCCAAGTTTCTTGAAAAAAACCCTTATAAATAATACTTATAATGATAAGTATGTTATATTATAATAATATTATGTAAAATAATACTTATAATGATACATATGTTTATATTATTATGTAAAAATAAACTGCAAGTAAAAATAATTCCATATTTAAAAATACATATATTATTATATATATAAAAACTAATAATAAAAATATCGTTTTACATTTTAAATATGGAGGAAAAATATTAAGTATTAAATCAAACAATGGAAAGTGTTTACATTAAGTTCTTAAAAATATTAATTGTTTAATGTGCAGCAATTACATACTGCCATTGATTAATGTGTGCTCTTCAATAATCTTTAGATGCACTTGGAATTGCGGTGCAACTATTATAAACAACATAGAGAAAAGAAGAGTTTGAGACTATAAATAGATATTGCAAAAAAATGATCATTATTAAATAAAAATAAAGTTTTTTTTTATGCTCATCAAATTACAATACAAAAAAAACACATTAAAAAAATATAAATTATAATATAAATTTATATAAGATTAATTTTTATTTGATAGCTTTAAATATAATTTAATTTGATTATTTATCAACTTTTAAAATTAATTTTAAAATTCATGGCATCGCTGAATGCCTTGCATGTCACCATAATAATATTAATTTTTTTTTCTTTAAACAGTTATTTTAATTCAGACTTCCTCTAATTTTAAATATCTTATACACCCCAAAATTATCTTCCAAATTAAATAAATATAAAATAAATTGTAACATCAATCAAAAGTAAAGACCTTGTATAACAAGGTCATACTTGAATAGACGTAAACCCTCTAGGAACGTATTAAGCTCGAAACAATAATTTTTGTAAATGGTTTACAAATACAGGGTGGGAAGAATAAAGTCATAGGTTTAAAGTTAAATTTCTACAATTTAATCACTATAGATAGCAAGTACTAGTAGCACCAAATATTTTATTTATTTAAAATTATTTAAAAAGAGAAAGAGAAAAAGAAAAAGAAAAGTGATTTATTTAAAATTATTTTGAAAAAAGAAAAAGAAAGAGAGAAAGAGAAAAAGAAAAGGGAAAAAAAGTCATAAATTTAAAATTAAATTGTACGATATTCACTATAAATAATAAGTACTTATCTCATCAAACATATATATATTTATATTCAAAATCTATTTTAAAAAAAAAAAAAAAAAAAAAAATTTTCATTCTTCTTAATACATGTTAGTTTTATCCATCCTGCATGTTCTCTCGCTACAATATGCCATAATTGCATATATAGGAAATTCATATATATTTGTAATTATGTTTGGATTTAATATATTAATTTTTTTTTTGTTTTTTTGTTTTTTTATCATGTAAAAAAGTAAATTAGCAACCAACATTATTGATGGTTAGAAGTTTTTATATATATATATATTATTTAAAATGGCTTTTCTAAATATTTATTTATTCCGAATCAATAGAGTAATGAATGGATTTATTAAAATTATAGAAATATGGAAAGTTAAGATATTTGACTAATATTTTTTTTTAGATTTTTTTGAGATATAATTTAAAGTTTTAATTATAGACAAAATATTTTTTAAACAACATCAATCAATTAGAAAAAAATAATTCCACATTTTAAAAAATTAAAAATTATTTTTAATTATCAAAATATTCAATTTAATATTTATTTTTTCAAATTTTATTTATTTTAAAAATTTGAAAACTAATTAAAATCAAAACCTTTTTTTAACCAAAATAAAAAACAATATAACCCACCTTCCCTAGATGTAATAAATCTAGAAAATAATATGCCTATAAAAGATGTAATAAATCTAGAAAATAATATGCCTGTAAAAGTATTGTAGAAATATTTAATTAATAAATTTGATAAAAGTTGCACATGTGATTTCAACCAATAATGCAATGTGTGTATGCTGTAATTTTAACTACACAACAATGCCTCAAGTTGAATTGGGTGATTAATTGATAAAGAACAACGCCTATTTATTTGGTTGCTTGCCTCAAGTTGAATTGGGTGATAAGTTGATAAAGAACAAACCCTATTTATTTGGTTGTTTTAAATGAGTAAGAGCCCTAGTAGATTAAGCCTCCCTTTGATTATTTTGGTGTATTGTCTGTTTCATAGTCCTCATCACTATGATGTAGAAAAGTCAACTTATTGATCTGAATCTGGATCCTTAAACTTTCTTAAAGCTACCCGAACTCTGTAAAAACTCATACCGAAGTTTAAAGTCTTATGGATGTCGAAGCCTATCAGAAATAACCTCTAAATAGCGACAATTTGCAGCTAGCACAGAGCATCAAGGACCTTCGGTCAAAGTGCATTGACCGTTGGCCCATGGGGATTGTGCATGAAGTAAAAATGGCAGTTAGGAGGCTCAGTCCAGAAAACAGAGGCTGTTAGTGCTAATCACGCGTCGCTGGGCAAAACCCCTCGAAATGGTAAAGCCCCGAGCGCTTGGTCACAAGGAAAGCCAAGAAACTGTGGGAAAAGCGCTAAAACCGAAGGCGGGTCCCGCGCTCCAAAACCAGTGGAATATCGGAGGCATTTCAGGCGGTAAGCAGGTTTGTCAGAGGACCCAGTGATTCCATACGTTGATTGACGAGTGTCCGACGGATGAGAGAGAAAACCACTCTCATCACGGGCTAACATCCGAGCAAGTCATCTGCGCGATAAAAGCGATGATTGTAGGATCTAGGGGCCCCAGATCTAATGGCAGAGATTGTGCTCGATGGGAAACTGAATTCGACGGGAGAAATAAGCTACGATGTATAAAGGTTTGAAGTCCGGCGTGGATGATGAGTTGGCAGAGATCCGTGTTTCATGGGCATTCTTGGAGTAAATGGAAATAATGGTTGTTTCAAATGATCGAGTGTTTCTGGTGAACCTGACACTTATCTGTTACGGAACAGGTGGTCATTTCCCCATGAGGTGATGCAGTGACTGTAATAGCCGAAAGAAGGGAGATGAACAAACGAAGAGAAAGAGGAGGGACAGTAGAAGAGCGCAAAGAGCGAACAACAAAGAAAAATGCTGAATGCGCAGAGAGTCTTTGGAGTCACTCAGAGGTTGAGTGAAAAAGCTAGAGAGCTCAATTGATAACATCATATTGTTGTTGGAGTTGCTTGGAAGTCGAGCGACTCATAGAGGCATGCAAAGGCTGGGAGAAAGAGCTTAGAGAAGCCAGAGCCAAGAGCCAGAGCGAGCGCCAGAAGCGAGAGCTGAGAGCCAGAACCAAAGCCTGAGCCCTAGGGCCAGAGCTAGAGTCAGAGCCACAGCCAGAGCAAGAGCCAGAGCCAGAGCTAGAAAGCCAGAGAGCTCCAAGAGCCAAGGGATAAGATGGTGTTCTAAGCCCAATGTTCATGTATGAAACACTGGAGTTAAGTTTAGGCATTTGTAAAAGAACTATTGCCATAATCCCAGAGAACCTAATCAAGTTGATTAGAGCTCAAGGAGATGTAGCCCAAGATATTAGGGTGAACTCCATATTATATTGTTGTCTTATGTGTTTGTTTTTACCACTGCTTCAACTACTGTTATATGCATTTATATATCAGTTAAGTACCTTCCCATATCAACACAAACAATAGATTTTAAAGTAAATAATCAGTTGAAAACAAATACAAGCATACACCCATATTTCCAAGCATTTCTTATTTCCGCATTGGTTGATCAAATAGACTTGGGAAAATTTAAAGCTTTGGAAGTGGGAGAGGTTCTTGTATGTTAGACAAGAAGCCTAAGTGCCCCATTTTCAGATCACTTATTGTTGATAGTGAAAATGAAGAGGCGTTAGTGATAGTTTTGTGGTCTTTTTTTTTGCCTCTAAAACATTTCTAAAGTGGCTTCTTTATAATAGTTTTTAGGCCTAACTTATTTGCAAATTATTAAAAGGAGTCTCTATGGCTTTGGGTAGTCCCCCTTGTCATGGATGTTGGGTTTACACACAATATAATAAGTTTGTCTAGAAACAAAAGAAATATAGTTATTTATTTTAGGGCTCTAAGGTCTATAACAAAAGTACTAACGGATCTTTTATTATCATTATGAAAAAATTCATTTTGGTCTTGTGCTCAATATATATTTCAAAATCATAAAAATTAAATAAATTTAACGTTTATATTTTATCATTATTGAAAAAAAAAACTAATATTATATAATATATATATATATATAAATATTATTTATAATCATGAATAGTTTTTAAACTGATAACATAAATCTTGTTCCAATATTATGGATAATTTATGATTTATCATTCACATGCCCAAAAAACCATAACTATAATCATGCCAACTTAGGACCTAAGACAATAAGATTCCATTTGGATTGACCACTATTAATTAAAAATGAACCAATTTTATGAATTCTATCTCGTAACATATTCTAACTAATTATAAAGGCTAATTGGTTTCGAACACTTGTTTTATTTTATATGACATTTATTTATATTTTTTGAATTAATGAATTTAATTTAAAAAAAAATTCTATTTTAAAAAATTCTATTTAAATAAATAATTAAAAAAATTCTATTAATTTAATATTTACGGGGTAAATTAAAATGAAATTTATTATTAATACTAAAAAACAATTACAGCATTTTCCTTAAAGAAGAAGAAAAAGAGAAAAGAAAAAGAAAAGTAAACAAAAGTAAACAAAAATTCTCCTTTGTAAAAGAATGGTGTACAACCGGCCATGGCTTCATGGAGAAGCTAGTATTTGCAAATCTTGATTCCTACGTAAAGAATCTCCCCGTCGTGTTTTCGTCCCCCGCCACTCTCAGCTTTATGAACAAAGGAAAGGTTTTAAGGTTTCCTCTATGCTCAAAGAAATTTGGCCCAAGGACCGTGATTCGCCTTTATATTTTCATTCAAAGCTAGCCAAAATTATATCTGCTTTTTATATTGTTTCTGTTTTTGTTTCAGTTTGAAAATATGTCAAGAGCTATTGAAGATATGTTAGATGCACAGAAGCATGAGGCAGCAATGGGAGAATCTGTCCATGACCATACTCTGCAACTTCTACTTGAGGAAGCAATGGAAGAATCTGACCGCGACAATTCTCTGCAATTTCCATTGGAGGAAGTGGTCTGTGCATGTCCACAGCAGCAACTCCAGACTCAAGAGGCACTAATACTATGCGAATTTGCAGGTGCCCACTCTTCTTCAGATTCAACTGCAAGCTCTTCCACTGTTCCCTCCGAGGTGGGTTATTCATTCTTCATAGCCATGGAGGAATGCAATTTTTTTTCCTTTTTTCGTTTTCTGGGGAACTGAGAGAAGTTTGTGGGTATCATTTCTGCTTGTTTTGTCCGCAGGATTCCTCGCCTAATAATGAGAGCGGAATTGGGAAGGAAGGGAAAGAGGGAACTGAAGATTCCCCTGTTATGAAACAACTGTGTGGAATCTGTTTAGAAGAAAAATACCCTTCTGAATTTTTTGATAACAGGGTTTGCTCGCACATGTTTTGTTGTACTTGCATAACCCTGCATATCAGTAATAAACTGCAAGAAAATTTGGTGTCCATTGATTGCCCTGAGCCCAATTGTAGCGAGCATCTGACGCCTGAACAGTGTGTAGAGGTCCTTCCAAACCCAACTTTTGAGCAGTGGAGTTTGGCATTGGTGGAAGCTGGTATTCCCCCTTCTCAGAAGGTGTACTGCCCTTTTCAGAATTGTTCAGCACTCTTGTTGAAGGATGCTGTGCCTGATGAAGTAGCATGCTCAAGTGAGGCAGCTGTTGCTGTCAATAAAGAATCAGAATGCCCTCAATGCAGAGGGTTATTCTGTGTTCAATGTGGTGTGCCATGGCATGCAGGTTTAGATTGTTCTGAATTGCAGAAATTGTCAGATTTTGAGAGAGAGGAAGATGATCTGATGTTATTCAAACTTGCCAAAGAGAATGGATGGCAACGGTGTGCGAGGTGCAAACATATTATTGAAAGAAATTTGGGATGCTGTCACATGACTTGCAGGTCAGTAACCTGGTAAAATGATTTCATAGTCAATAAATATAATTAGGATGTTGTGAATTTAATGTTTTAATAAATATTATTGTTTTTTTGTCCAGCATTTTTAGGTTAGGTTGAGTGGTGGGATGAATTGTTGTAATTCTTCTCACCTGTTTCAATTCAGGTTTGTTCTTTGAGTTTTAACATGTCCCCTTTGAGTTTAATTTATCTGTTTCCTGGGAGCTTCTTGTAATGCTGTTTATGTAACAAGATTATTGTTAGAAAATAGAGATCAAAGAGTGATTATACATAACACAATAACACAAAATAGAGATTGATATTTTTGTTGATCACAACGGTTGTATATATAGGATATAAATATTTGATTTCTGCGCATCTAAATTATAACTACAACTCATATATAAGTAACAATAACTTCTAGTTTATAACTACAACTCATAGATAGGTAACAATAATTTCTAGATTGTAGTTTGAGAACTCTCAATAATAATAACTCATGATAACACATGAAAGCCTTACTTCCAATTATTAGCTTTATATTCTTTTATATTGAAAAAGATGGAATGGTGATCTTCATCCTCCTGTAACTCATTTGCTGCAGTTGATAAACCTAACACTTTGCAATCTGGAAAAAGGAGATTACTAGCCCAAGGAGAATTGACTTGACACATTATTGTGGGTTGTGTTTCAGGTGTGGTTACCAGTTTTGTTATAAATGTGGATCAGCTTGGAAGACAGATGGAACTACCTGCAACTGCTCTGGTTAGAGAACTAAGGGCGTGTTGCATTTAGGGCCAGCGGAATGCCAAATTTTGAGAGCATGTTGGCTCTACATATGCTTTACTAATGCCCGCTGCATTTTTTCTTTGTACGGCTTTTTGCCAAATAGTATGCCCTAGTTTTCTTGGATGTAATCTGGTTGTTTCAAAGTAGCCCTGGTTTTCTCACGAAAACTGTGACTCTGGGTCAAGTTGATATGCTAAAAAAATATACAGCAGAAGACGAATTGTAATGTGGGGATTATTACATGGTCGATCAGGAGTATGGAAAACTCTGTAATACATAGATTATTCTATAGTTAAGCAGGATCAAAACCATATAAAATTTAGAAATGTTTTGTCTTTTAT
>APFE031309893.1:185706-198637 GCA_000404065.3 Pinus taeda
ACCTTTTTTTTGATAAATTATTTAAATATCCATGTTAATTAATATATGTTAATATCAATTTTATATATGTATATATACAAAAAGAGTTACATATATATTTCAATGTCCAAAGAGAAAAAATAATTGAAAAAAAGTTACTTCCTAAATAAGAGAGAGATGTGTATCCATTCAATTGTTAATATAAAATTGATATGTAGCATTTAAAAGATATTAATAATGACCAAGAGCATGTTTTTTCTCTTAAGATACTATAGGTTTGAATTTAGAGGGGGCCTTGAGTGGGTATGTACACCTCATTAGACTTTAAGACTCAAATATGTACACCCCCTTAGACTTTAGGACTCAAATTGTTGGGAGATCCCTTGTCACACAAACAAGTTTGAGGGATCAAATACAGGGAAAATTTTAGGGGCTAATATTCACAGGTGAGCTAATTTTCTATGTTTTTTCCAAAAAAATTATTCAATAATTTCCATTTTTCATAAAAATTATTCGCCCAAATTTTATATAATAAAATTATTTTACCTTAAAAATCGCCAAGTTTTTGAGAGACTATATAAAATCATTATAAATTTGAATATTTTTACAAACATATCGCTAAACATTTTATATTTTTCATGTTAGGGACTAGCAAGATTCGCCAAGGTTTCTAAATTTTAAGATAAATTTCCATCCTTAAAATTTTCCTTGACCGTCGCTGACCACCGGAAAGGCCAAAATTGTCACCTCCTTAAGGAATTCTGGTGATGCTGACTGGGTTGCCTGTGTCGCGCCCTGATTGGTCCATACAGCTGACTAGGCTACTAACTGACCTACTTATTTCATGTTGACGTCAATTGCAACGTGTTGTGCTCTGGTTGGCTCTCCCTCATTTGTACGACCATACCACCTGTTGATGTCGTCGTTTGTACCACTGATGTTAGCATTTGTACTACTAATGTTAGCATGCCAAGTGTCCCCATGGGTTTTACCTATAAAAAATTTAGTTGTTTTCGAAAAACTTCAGTAAGCCATAACTTCTTCATACGATGTTAGATTGAGGTGTCGTTCACGCGTTGGATTCAGAACGACAAGCCCTTCAATTTGAGACTAGTTTTACTGCATTTTCAAGAATTTGAAAATTTGGCCTTTTAGGATTCTCCTGGATCGAGGAATCATTTTTATTCATGGATTCTACTTTCACATTCTTCTTAGCACATCACACTTGTTAATACAAATACGAGTCACCTTCAATCTAGGATTGTATAGTCTACTATCTACAATTCTTTCCTACTTAGCTCTATTTCTATTCGAATTTTATTATCTAATGGGATATCTATGTATAACCAAAAGTAAAACAAGTAATGAAGGTACTTCACCAGCAAGAAGAATCCATCTAGGCCTTTTAACATAGCCCTATTAATAATTTCTACTAAAATAGCGATATGGAAAATAATATAATAATATATAATGCCACCATAATGAACCTTCTCCACATATCTATAAATTACCTTGGATATTTCATTGGATAATTCATCACAACATATCTATTAATATAAACCAAAATATATACTATTGAAGGGTTAATTCCTTTTAATTCCATATTTGTTAGTATTATTTTGTTGTTTATGCATGTAATAGATAATATATTGAAATAGAGAACATGTAAATACAATTAATCACAAACCAAAATGAAGACCAAGATATGCTTTGGGAAACCCTTTCAGTAGAAACCTAGCTAAAAGGTGAGCCTGGCCTGCTCTCTTTTGCTTGGAATGGAAAAATAAGGCACTCTCTATGGATTTTCCTAAGACCTATGGCCCGTGGGATGTTACAAAACACAAATCCTCTCTCTTATGCCCTTTCGCTATCCACACTCAACTAGTCTACTCTACTATGAAACAAAATGCAAGAAAAATATGATATAGGGGATAAAAAATATGCTCAAAAATCAAAGTATTTGAAATCGCCCGAAATTAGCGCTAAATCGTAGATCTTGTCATTCTAATTCTAATGATGCTTGAATCACCTCAATCTGACACCATATGTGAAAGTAATTGTGTTCTAAAGTTTTTGGCAAACAATGAAAAAGTCAACTTGCAGGGTTGACTGGGATGCTGACTGGGCAGGCTGTACAGGTGATGTGGCACTGATGTTAGTAGGTGAATATGTAGGTATGGGAGAAATGATAAATTTTTATTGGTGGTTAAGTTTTTAGGTGGACTAATCGAGAGGTGCCACATGGCCCAATGAGAGGGTGCCACATGGCCCAATGAGAGGATGCCACGTGGACCTTAGGATTTGCACCAAAATTTTGTTAGGTCAGGCAACCAATCCAATGGAGAATCGAACCCATGACCTCTTGATAACTAACCAATAGTCTTACTACCATACCACACCTTTAGTTCTTAATATACCATTGGCGCTGATTATAGTTAAAGACAAATTGTTCAAGCGTTGGTGGAGGAGCTGACGTACATGGCCCCAGCCCTAGGTTGTATGGATTGTGGTATGATCATAGTGCTAGCTGAGAGGGGCGGGGTTGTAATCCCTGGACCCAATCACATTTAACATCATGGAACCACACGCAGAGGGCTTAGGGGTTGGGGTAGGTGCGTGGCCTAGCCTCGAGCCACATGGCACACAACGCGACCAAGGGCACAGTGCCGATGGGTGTGTGGCCTTTGGCCAACGCCCTTGGTCACATGCCATACCATATGGCCGACACCAAGAGTTAATTATTTAGCGCTTAAGCCTTATTGGCGCATTTATTTATTTGCAAATTTACACCATTTGTGGTGG
This sequence comes from Pinus taeda, assembly GCA_000404065.3. Lineage (NCBI taxonomy): Eukaryota > Viridiplantae > Streptophyta > Pinopsida > Pinales > Pinaceae > Pinus > Pinus taeda. The sequence goes on from APFE031309893.1 coordinate 188,488, forward strand.
AATCAACACTGATCCTAAGTGAAATTGTCCCCTGGAGGTTCTGTCAAAGTCAAATTCTGTAGCCTGATTAGAAAGTTTTGGTCATTCTATTGAACAAATAGTAGAGAAATGGAGAAAGACTCCTAACTTGGTCATTTTTCAGTCTTTTTTAGCCCAAGAAAAATCCTACACGGGTTTTTGGGTGTTTTGGACACAATGGTAGTATTATTTTTGTGATTAGAGCATTTTATGTTGAACACTTTGCAGAGCCAAGCCCTTTTGTGTTGCGAATAGAGATTGTTTTTAGATTTTTTGAGGTCATATGGAGACCTTTTTTAGCATGCAAGGAGCCTAAATAGGAGTTTTTGAGCATTTTGGACATAAATGCAGCAACTATTTCTTCATTTGAGAATCCATTTTCAATCTATTCTCAATATGATTGTGGGAAAAAAACCATTTTGACACTTCATTTTGAAGTAGTTGGATTTGTGCTTCTTGATCTCAAAATGATTTCAAGGACCTATTTCCACATTTAGAGAGAGAGTCCTTTTCTTTTGGCTCTATCATTTCTTTGCTAAAGGGAGGTATTTGTGAGTGAGAATTCTGTGAAGGAGAACGTTTCTTTGAAGGAGAAACTGTGCCACTCTAGAAGGAGGTTTACTCCATGAGTCAAAGATTTATAATGTACTCTTTATGTTGTTGAATAAAAAAGTGGCATAGACATTGGAGCAGGGCCTGGAGACGTAGTCCACACTGGACGAACTCCGTTATCACTTGGTTGTTCTCTTCTTCATTTTCTTCATGTTGGGTTTCATATAATTTTCTTTCATCTTTAAGTTTTAAAACTTAACTATTCACTTTTGAATAGGTTACGTTCTAAGTGACCATCTGAAGACCCAAATTTATCAAAAATTGCAAAGTGTCAGAGGACGATTGATTTTCATATCAAAATAGAATGGAACCCCTTTTCCTCCATATGGCCCATTTATAACACACTCTGATAGCCAACTACAATTTAAATTTGATCCATTTAACCCTCAACATGGGTCACAAGTCAACTCTCTAGAGTCTCCTTCATATTCCTCACATGGCTAGCCCCTATTCCATGAGTATTGGGGGTTGATAATTCATCTTCTCAAATAATGATGGTCAATCAAAATAGGTCAACTTCTAAGAAACATAACTTTTGCATATAAACTCTAATCAATGTGGATCTTGCACCTGAAGGTCCTAGAGTGTAGAATAATGTCACTTGGTCCTATGCTTAATCAATAAATATCAGCCCAAAAATATGTCATTTAAGTCCTTAGACTAGCCCTGGAAAGGTTCAAACCTCAATTCTCGAAATTGGGTCCCACCAATAAAAATGTTCCTGTAAGTCAATTTCTTCAATTTTTCCACTATGAAATCATTGAGATGGATGGAAAATTATACAATGATCCAATCCAAATTATCTACATATAAATTCTTCCCACTAACAATAAAGAAGTTGAGCGTTGTAGACTCAAATCCCTCCTTTTGGCCCAGAGAATGGATACCCCATCTCTTAGATTCAGGAACATAGAGAGCGATCAATTGGCTCATGTTGAGGAAGACTAAATCCATTAATTAAAAATTCTAAAGGAAATAGAAGACTAATACTCTCCCCCCCAAACCTCTTGAGCAACGCAAAAAATATGGAATAATGCTTAGCTCTGAATAAAAACTATATCTTTTTTCTTATTGTTCATACCTTGGGTAGTTTTTTTATATTGTTAACATGTAGGAAAATGTGAAGTTTTAGCTTGTCTGGAATGCTATAATATGTATTAGTTGATATAGACATTTTCTTCTTTCCTGAAACTTGTGAATTTGTTGCTTGTACTAAGTGATGTGTACTAATGTTAGATTCAACATAACCATTTTGATTGATACAATTATTGTTTTGGTTGTAAAAAAAAAAATGTTGATTGGGGGGGAGGGGCGCATGGGAGGTAGTGTTATATGTATAGGAGTTATTGAACCAAGCTTTTTCTTCAAACTTGAAACATCAAATATATCATGTAAGTTCCCTTTTTGTAGTATTTCTAAAGCCTAAGCTACTTGGTCAACTCTTCTTGGTACTTGGTAATGGTCATAAAACATGGCTGCAAGTTTATGATTTTTGTAAATTTGTAGTGAATTTTACTTGTATAGTTGTAGTTGAACAAACATCCACTATCCTACCTCAAATACATAATCAATTATTTTCAAATCAAATTGCTAACAAATTCAATTCGTGGATTGCTAGAAATGGTTTTCTAGAAATCAAAAGATTCCATCAAAAGTAGATAAGTGGTTTTTTTAACAATATGAGCTTTGAAATTAGAGAGAACATAATATTTTTATTGAAAGTGGTTGATTCCCATTTAAGGCTTCAAATAGAGTATTTCTAGCCAAAAAGTGATATATGGTGTTATAAGACCCTTCAAGGATATGAAGCCAATTGTGCCACTATCCTACGGTATCCCTCAAGAAATTTATTTAGCACTTCAATTTGTAAATTGGTGGGAGGATGTTATGAAGTGCTCATCGTTAATGTGATTCCTACATGCTGAAATGATTTTTTTTCATAAGGTGCTAGTAAATTCAAAATCCTTATTAACGGATATTTTATTATTATTTATTTATATGGATGAAATATATAATATAAATAAACAAATTATTTCTATACAACATATACAAATAAAAATCAACACTTTTTTTCATTGAATCACTTGTTTAGGGCATCTATTTTGAAGCAACATGAAGTACAAGCTAGGCTTCTAATTAGAGAGTGAACTTGTATATTAAAGGCCATTCTTTTTTAAAGTTGATTAGTTTTTTTTTTTAAATAAAATAAAAAAATATTTATGATAGATGGAAAATTATCATTATCAAAATTCCATATTTTGTGCAGTAGTAGACTTACTATTGTTTATATTCCGCTGTGAAAAGTAGTATCGTTGTGATTCTTGGTTTGGTAGCATCATAGATTCTAAGATTCTATCCTAGAAACCAGGGTCATGGAAATTCAACATGATATTAGAGCCAAGTTCGACCCTGGGACCTGTGGGTTATGGGCCCACAATGCTTCCATTGCACCCTAAAAATCATGGGGGTTGAAAAATAACAATATCTAAGGGACTCGGTTGTTGAGGTAAAATGGAGGTATAAGTAAGTGGATCATCCCAAGGGTGATCTAAAGTGATATGAGACTCTAGAGGTTCTTCTAAATTGGGAATAATAATGGTACTAGAGTCGACACTACTAGATGCATTAGGAGGGTTGGGGAGAATTTCTTCTCTTGGACTCTAGAAAATGGATTCCCCCTCACCCAAACAATGAATGGTAATGTAATGGCCACAAGGTGTATGTGGTTCGAATTTTTGGGTTCGAAGTAAGGGGTTATTAACCAATCGACCTCGCCATGGATAAATTATTTGGAATACACAACATATTGATCATGGGTTTACTGTGTAAGGAAGTATGAACAATGGTGCATATCATCCCAAGGATAATCAGGGGTGGTCATGGATGCCATGATGTCTTCATTAGAATGAAAGATGGGAGAATTGGAGGAAGGGAGACGACATGATGAAGGGGAGCTACCAGAGGAATATTCATGAGAGACATGGTTCACATATGCTTCGTCAAAGGTGTGAGAGAGATGACTAGTAGATATGACATCTACCGATGTTGAGACTGAAGTGTTAATTGAAGAAGGTTCAACATTATCACAATGCGAGATGTCAAGAGAGTCTTAATATATCGATCCCATGGATGATGATAGGTAGAGAATAGGAGTGGTACTATATGTCATCTTGACATCAGGAGGAGGGATCATGATGGTTGGTTGAGAGATCTCCTGTTCTGGCATAGGAGTGGGACGAGAACCCATAGGTAGAGGAGAGGTGGAGTCACTATGAGTGGCCTCTAATTTGTGAAGCACTTGAAGTGTATCATGAAATTCTTTGAGACGAGGACAGTGATGAGAATACACATGGAGGAGTAGGCTTTGGCGACTTAAGAGGAGCTGGAGTTGGTTGGGGTGCCTTATCTTTGGTTACCTTTTTCTGGGCTATGACCCCCTTACCAGATGCTTTCGCAACAGGAGTGGATTCCTACTGAGGTTGTTGTGGAACTGAAGCAAAGGAAGGGGTAGGAACAATAGGTTGAACCGGGGTCAAAGCAGTATAAGGTTTGAGTTGATCAGGGGAGTGTTTGCGGGAGGATCAATGTACGATACTGGGATCCACAAGGTAATGTTAGATAAACTCGACATACCCATGAGAGGTGTAGAATAAACTCCAGGGGGAAAAATAAAAATGTTATCTGACTAGAAGGGTAATGACTTGGGGAACTGCTCCGAGATGGTTAGAACATGGGGAATGGTCTCGGGTGGAAAAGGACTAGGAGAGATACTGACAGAAGGAAGTAGACCTTGAGGAGTAATACCTAGAGGTTGGGTTGAGTTGGGTACAACAGGTTGTGGAGGTGTTGGTTGTTGTGAAGGCGTACCAGACTACTTGTGGGCAGCCTATGATGCTTGAAGCATGAAAACACTAGAAGAGATAGGATTTGAGGGGGTAGGTAGTGGGCCATAATAAGTACCAAGAAACATGGAACCTTTATAGACTCTAGGTGAGACATTGGTGAGAGACGAGACAATCTTATTGCCATTCATCGACGAGATAGTGGACTGAGGTGAAGTTTGAGACTTAGGATAATAATACGTCGGTTGATCGATAGTGATGATATTTCCATTATGAGGAAAGCGCATCTTGTGAAAAACTACAGACGCGACAATGGACATGACATAAGTGTAACTACAACACAAAAGGATGTTATAATATAAAGGGGCATCAATGAACTCAATGTCAATAGAGATATTCTTGCTTACAACAGTGATAGAACAATTGTGATATAAGCCAAGGGGCTGAGAGGGATGATTGTCCCAAGCATGGATAGTGATGGTGGATGGGGACAGGTCAGGTGAACCAAGTTGCTTCCAAACACTAGCAACCATCACACAGGTGGAGGTGCCTTTGTTTATGATACATCGTTGAACAATGGAATTTTTTATGGAGACTGGTATTTGAAATGTAACGGATGAAGGAAGGGGGGGATGTTCTGATTTGTCAACGTCAAAGATAATCATATGATCATCAAAAGGGCCCACAACATTTAAACTAGAGAGTAGAGCTTTTCGTTGGGATGGGCACGTCTAGAGGACTTCCAACGTTGACATGGCAGTAGGAGACTGCGCCAAGTCATCTACTATGCTATAGTTATGGGCATCTTTAGTAGAGGAAACGTTTCAACGTAATGGACCTTTGGGGATCTTGGGGATAAACTCTACCTTAGACAGAGGGATATGTAACGTACCATTTGAGGTTGGGACTTCGTCATTGAATTAGTAGGTGGCTTGTCATATTAGCGCGATCGAGTATGAAGGTTGACTTGTTCGGTGTTAACTTTGTCAGAATTCATCATAAGAATCTGATAATCATTGTGACCAGATGGTGGGGGTTGGGGACCTACATGACCTTGTTTAGGCTGAGAAGCAATATATCCTTGGTGAGAAAAAGGATTGGTAAGCATAGCTAGTTGAGATGAATCAGGAAGAAGAGGAGGAGTTATGGGTTGATTTCCTCTAGAAGAAACCGCTTGATCTTTCCATACCTGATGCATCTAAGGTAAAAGGGGGAACTCACGAGTATAATGGCCACATATGTCACAACAGGCACAAGGTTTGTTCGTACGAAGAGCCTTGTTTTTCTTGGTTTGTTCGCCCTGTTGTTGGGTTGCGGGACTAGGTTGTTTTCCCTCAGGTGCATTAGGTGGTGGACCATAGTTACCCTAATTACCTTGAGATTATTGGTTCCAGTTACCTTTCCCATTTTTCTATTTCTTGGGGTTGGGGGGTTTGGTTGCGATCTGCTGAGCATACACATTACCTTGAGGAGGAGGTTGTTGTTGTGGCAAAGGTGGAGGAGGCATGGGGGGCTGGGGCACTGGTGCCGGAGGGGCTGGAGCATTAGGCTGTACATATAGATAGTAAGGAGAGGGGGCAAAATTAGGATAAATAGTTGGAGCAACAGTTGGCCCTAACATCGACTGATACAGATAGGGATATGTGTATGACATGTTGGGACCTGGATAAGAGTTGCCATGTGAACGCTCAGGAGGGGGATAGGTGTAAGAGGCACTGGTCCCCCCTTGGGGTTGACCATAACTCGTAGCAGGTAGAGAATACGGTCAAATTTGAGGGTGTGAAATGGATCCAACGATACCATTAGTGACATGAGATGCCCCTGGTGCATTAACAATGCCAGGTTGAGGAAAATGGGGAATGAAAATATAAACATATCTTCAATGGGCATAGATCAGGTCAAATTTCAAGGCTACTTGGAGCACGTCTTCCTCATATTGGGGGAAGTGAGAAGCGACATATTTAGAAATGGGGGTCAAAAGCGATATAAATAAATAATCCATATAGATGCAATCTTTGAATTCATGAGCTTTACATATGCTCCTCCTTCTACACCATTATTGAACATGGTCAAATAGGCGAGTGGCATAAGTTTGACAAAAATAATTCAATAGTTCAGTACTAGTGTCATAGCAAAGAGGTAACTATAAATATGCTAGAAATGCTTGGGCCAGAGTTGTGACAATGGAATGAATGGCTCTAGGTTGATTGACATACTGCTTAGCAACAACTCCAATAAGAGTGCGTTGGAAAATGCGAAGATGGATGGAATCTTCAGCGATAGAATTGGATGAACACCACATATGGAATGAGCGAACATGATTTGTGGGATCTTCTCCAGGATTACCTTTGAACTTGGGGATGTCAGAAGGAATCTTGGTAAGCATAGCTAACCAATTGGGGTCATGGAGAAGAGGGTCATTGATGAGCTAGCTAAAATCAGGGAGACTCAAACCAACCGTAAAAGGAAGCAATGGAGTGGGAGTGACCATATCAGTGGAGGTTCCTCTCGTGAGGTTACCTTGGTTAGTACTTGGTTTACCTCCTTGGTTTCCTGCACCCACGTTGGTTCCTAACATGGTGACGATACGAGGTTGAGAAGACGTGGAATCAAAGGAAGAACCGGAAGAATCGGTAGAACCAGAGTCAGAATGAGGACTCACTTCAGTCACCGGTGACAAGTGACCCTAACAACAATTTGTGGTTTCTTACACTTCATATCTGCAATAATAAAACGAGAAAAACCTGCAATAAAAAGATATATGCGATCCAAAATAGCAAATGACAATATAAATCCAACATAATAACCCAATATGGAAAGACTTTTAAAATGAATAATAATATTTATTGATAGCACCTAGTGAAGGAGATCTACAAATGGCTCTACAAATCCCCCTCTGTGGGACGGGTCCTTTGATGTCCTTAATGCTTCAGTGATCGATTCTCTCTCTCAATATGCGAAAAAACCCAAAACATCATGTAGAACTCTAGTGGGAGCTCAAATGCAAGAAGAGGATAATGGTGATGATGATAATGATCATGGTGAAGAATGAATGGAAATCTCTCTTATTTATAACAAAGTATTGAGTTGATCTCAAAAATGGAAAATAATAAAATAATATTGACCAAATCAAAATCTAATTGTTAGGAATACTTTATTATATTTTTTGGAGAGGGAAAAGATATTCAAAATGGTCAGATATATTTATTTAGAAATAATTAAAAAATAAAATGATTTATTAATTATTTTGCGAGGATTAAGAATAGTGTGAAATTGAAATAACTATTAAATAGTGATTTAACAATTATTCCAATTATAAAATTAAGGAATAATAAATAAATAGTGATTTATCTAGTTATCCCTAGGTGATTTAGTCAAAAGTGACAAGGAATAATTGTCAAATAATAATTTAATAATTATTCCTAGAGAAAATTAAATAAGTAATGATTTAGTCAATTATTCTCATGGGGTTTTTAAATTTTTTATCAGAAATAATTTAATAAAAATGGTTTACTAAATTATTTCCCTTGGTGAAAGTGATTTTACTATGGTAAAATTAATCCTACATGGTGTATTCCGATGCACCTAATTAGAAATGGCTAAGTGATCATTCTTTGGTGATAATTGTTGGCACAAAAGTAGTAACAGGGTTAAGACCCCAGGTTTGGGCACAAAGGGCCAACAAGGCTCCATTGTAGTCCAGCACAACGCTAACATTTTCACCTTACCCATGGTGGATAAGGAGTCTCACCCAAGGCGTGCCACGACCGAAGTGAGATAAGGGTTGGAATCTGATATCAGGGGAACCATATCAACCGATAGAGAATATAGGGAAGTGAATTAACATTCACCAAAACTTGATCGCAACAGTTTATTTATGCTACAACATAATACTACCCACATGTGCATATATAAAAAATTTAAATAACCAGCATAATACATAATGAACACACTATAGTTCCAGAACAATCTTCTTCATTACTATCAAAATAAACACATTACATAAGGCTCTTGGTATGTTCCCCAGAGCAGAAAATCCTATAGATGAAATATAAACTCATAAAAATATAACCATGGAGTTGTTCTCATTAATTCGCAACATGGGAAGAGTAGGAAACGCTAGGAACACACTATAACAAACCAACCCTTTATCGGCTCTCCTCTCTGATGTTATCTTCTTCCACCAACCTGAACTACTAGTTCCTTTTCCCCTGCTTGGTTATCTTCATTCTCAGCTACTCCTAAACTTTCCTCGCTCGAATTTCCCTACTTCTTCCTGCCACTCTTCAGCAACTACTAGTCTTCCTTCAGTCTCTTATCTACCCTCAGCTGCCATCTCTACAACTTCTCAACAACCACTTCTGCCACTTGTCAGTATCCCCTTTCTCTGCTAAATATTTCAAAACGAAGGCCCCAACTGGCCCCGACCATAGTCCATTGACTCATCCTCGAGTCAATCTTCCCTTGGTGCCATCAGTGATGTTGACACTTTTGCTAGTGCTTCTGCTAGTACTGTTGCAAGTGCTTCCTTTGGTGTTGTTGCCGTTGCTGGTGCTTCTTGGTCAACTTCTTTAAATGAAGGCCCCAATTCAAGCACAACTGCAATAATCACCTGACAAAATTGATTGTAGTTGTCAAGTGTTGTTTTTCAGGTCTCTATGATTACAGTTGCTTGTTTGAGGAATTCGGTAGAGGAATTTGGTCATTGTGCTGGACGTTGGTTGATCTGGCCTTACCATTAGTAAGGAAGCACACCGTACATCCATATACTCTTTGATATCTTGGAGTGTGTCTACATGGATTTGGACTGGGGGCCTGAGATCATGGAGTATCTGCTTTGTCTTGGCTGAGTCATTTTCATTCTATTGGACGCAAACTTCCAGAGTGGTGACTTCTGCACAGAACTTCTTCCTCTACTCCTTGTCCTTAGTGTTGTTAATAGCCATGAGGAGCTAATTAATTTGTTGTCAGAGTGGGTAGACTAATTGATTCTTCTTTTCTAGGGTTCTTGGCTAGTCATGAACCTATTGTGGTAGGGTGTATGCATCATTCAGGGCCTTGATGATGAGGTCCTTAAGAACTATTGCAGCGGTAACCTTTTGCTCAATCTCCTTGGCATAATCCATGGATGGGTCTGGCAGTGCACTCCTCACAACATCTTGGTTCTTCCTAAGCTGTTGGTTAGTCGAGATTAAACCATTGCATGTTGTTTGGATATGGTCACAATATTCGACCAATGTGCAGATGGAGAATATTTAGAAGCATCGGTTACCACATTACATATGGTTGTCCATAGTGCCTGGAAGAGGTTATATGGTCGACTTGCTCCTGAAGTTATATCTTGTCTTGGCGGAGCTCGTCCCATTTCTTGGAAATAATACTAAGAGGGGGAGGGGGTGAATCAGTATTATCTGGTCAATTATTTTCCTTTTCAAATCCAGAACATATACGCTACTTGAGTTAGAGAAAACCGCGTATACCATATAGACTTATGATTTAAAATATTCTACAGATGTTGAACATTAATGTGTGCATTAGGATCATATAAACAGTAACCAGGAATAGAAAAATAGAGCAAAAGACAATCACACACAAGAACACAAGATATAAGGTGGAAACCCAATGTGGGTGAAAACCACCAGCTGCAATATGTCTCTATATTTTCAATTAGAAACTTC